>PVHP010025016.1:0-25931 GCA_004024765.1 Zapus hudsonius
TCATCACAGAGCTGAATCCACTCTTTCTGAAGCTTGTTAGAAGCATAGAAAAAGAGGGAAGGCTTCCAAACACCTTCTATGAATCTACCATTACTCTAATCCCCAAACCAGGCAAGGATGCAACAAGAAAAGAGAACTATAGACCCATATCTCTGATGAATTTAGATGCAAAAATCCTGAACAAAGTCCTAGCAAACCGGATACAATGCTACATCAAAAATATTATTCACCCTGACCAAGTTGGCTTTATCCAAGAGATGCAGGGTTGGTTCAACATATGCAAATCAATAAATGTAATACATCACATTAATCGGATCGAACACAAAAACCACACGGTCATCTCAATTTTTGCTGAGAAGGCTTTTGACAAAATTCAACACCACTTCATGTTCAAAACTCTGGAAAGAAGAGGCATAGATGGCCTATAACTCTACATGATAAAGTCAATATACAGATCTCCTAAAGCACAAATCATCCTCAATGGGGAACGACTCAAGGATTTCCCCCTCAACTCAGGAACAATACAGGGATGTCCACTCTCACCACTGCTATTTAACATAGTGCTTGAAGTTCTAGCCCAACCAATAAGAAAAGAGAACAGCATCTGTACAGACAAAAACACCATTCTCAGAGTCAATAGACCCCCTTCAAACTGGGAGATGATTTTTTTCCAGCTACAACTCAGACAGAGGCATAATTTCTGGAACCTACAGAGAACTCAAAAAAATTAATAACAAAAACCCAAAATGCCCCCTCACAAAATGGGGCACTGATCTCAACAGAGAATTCACAGAGGAGGAAACACAAATGGCCCTTTCACACCTGAGACAGTGTTCAGAACACTTAAGCATCAGGGAAATGCAAATCAAAACCACAATGAGATACCATCTCACCCCTGTCAGAATGGCAATTATAAAGATAACCAACAACAATTGTTGCTGGCGAGGATGCGGGGGGAAAAGGAAACCTCATTCACTGTTGGTGGGATTGTAAACTTGTTCAACCGCTATGGAAAGCAGTGTGGAGACTCCTAGACAGAATGGACATAGAACTACCAATGGACCCAGCTATCCCTCTACTAGGCATCTACCCGCAAGATGCCGCATCTCGATGCAGAAAATTTTGTACAACTATATTTATAGCAGCTCAGTTCATAATAGCCAAGAATTGGAATCAACCCAAATGTCCATTCATGGAGGACTGGACAGCGAAACTGTGGTATATTTACATGATGGAATTCTACTCAGCTGAAAGGAAAAATGACATATAGAGATTTAGGGAAAAATGGTCTGACTTCGAGCAGATCTTACTAAGTGAACACTCAAAAGGACAGAGAATTGAATGTAGCATACTCTCCCTCATATGCGGTCCTTAACCAGGATAACTTTTTTCTCTATTCAGACTAGTAGAAAGAAGTGAGAGGTTATGAATGTGGTGTAAGGGAAGAGGGCAGGGGAATGGCTTAAGCATGAAGCTAAATCAAATTAGGTTCAAAAACATAAAATCCTCATGAGCATACTGTAACCTACAGAGCAAGTAGTGGGCATCAACTGGCAAGATGGGCCATGAGTAGTAGGGGAGAATGTCTAAACCTGTGAATAATTGAGCAGTCTGACAACCCCAGGTCATAGCAATCGGTTCCTTCCCTCACTGAGCTGTTGACCATAGTGACCCATGAGGTTCCAAAAACAAGACAGAATTCTATCAAATCTCTTGAACGCCCTCCCCAATCCTGAGGCAAAATCCTGTTGCTGAAGAAACCACAGAATGCCATCAATCAGCATTGAGATACCCTTCGAGATCTGGAATGGTAACCAGCCCCCAGATGGCAGTTAGTGCAGTGCTGGAAGGTACTACACAAGCTGCCAGGGGAAGCAGATAATGACAGGTGGAGTAAACAGACCACTGGCATGAAACACAGTCTGTGGCCATGAGTAGGCCGACCACACCTCGTACTGGGAGAGAACAGCAAACCAAGAAAGGAGCATTTGTGTAATGGTGGAGCCTGGGCCTGGGGGAGACAATCAACAGCTATTAAATTCGGTCAACTATTCCACTCAGTGAGGGGGAACCCTTGATTGGAACTGGGGATTCGGGGCAATATGCACCGGATCCCGTACTCTTGGGCTCCCATGAAAAGATGCACTATGCCAGTGACTGATGGGGAGACTACTAAAAATAGAATCTAGGTAATCCAGTACGGTGTATATTTGTTAACCTATATTGATCTCACTCTCTGATGGAGATTGTGTTTTTATTTTTCAGGATGCAGTGAGAGAGCTGTGGCCCAAATAACCCTACCAACCAACTGCAGGCAGAAACCTGAGATTCTGGCAAGAGATGAGCCACCACAGTCATATCATGGAGGATCCATATGGAACCCTGCAGAGAATGACTGGATGAACAAGGGACCCATAGCCACAGCCATTCAATCAACACAGGATAAGACAGTGAGACAGAAACCAACGATTCTCAACACAAAAACCCCTAAGCTCACAATATTAAAACAGCCTTAATACTCACCCACCACAGCTCAGGGAACTGAGCGGAAGAGGGGCGGAAAGATTTTGAGAGCCCTGGTGGGGGAGATTATCAGAGGCATTGCACCCCTCAGTAACAACACACTTGGGTTAGGAGAACCTGGCTGAATACTAGGCTATCCATGGTCCCCTACCACAAAGACTGATCCAGATTGCCCACGGAGGAGGATATCCAGCTGACTGGGGATGGGGAAGGGGTGTAATGAGGAATTGGGGATAACAACTCATTGTTGGCCCACTGTAACTCATTATGGACAATAAAAAAAGATAATGGATGAGCATGTCTTAAAAATTGCTTGTACTTTGAAGAAGTTATCTAGTTATTTCAATTCACATAGAATTTACAGTTAACTGTAATAGTTTATCTGTGTAAATCCTGCTTCATTGTACTTCTGTTTGATAAATTTTCTTATTGCAAATGTTCCAACATTTTGGAAATGAAACCCCACTTCTTCCTTTGTTTGCTGTTTGTCTCCTGAGCCCTGCTAATTTGGGTGAGACAGCTGCTGGCCACCTCCTGTGTACACAAATTTAGCTTGTTTTAATTTGCCCTAAAAAATAAAAATAAAAATAAACCCTGGTCATAAAGACAGCAAGAAAATAGAAGAAAAAAAAAGAAAGAAATAGGATAGAAATGACCAATAGGAAACATAAAGATTGGGATTGAAACGCAGTTAAATCAATGATACATCAATTAGTGTGGTGGTTTGAATTAGGTATTCCCCACAAACTAATGTGGTTTGAATGATTGGTTCTAAACTGGTGGCAATTTGGGAGTTAGAGTCATGCCGGAGGAAATGTGTTGTGAGGGGTGGACTCAAGGATGCTATAGCCAACTCCCCCTTGTTAAACTTAGGCTCACTCTCCCGCTGGCTGCATCTTTTCACCTGCTGTGGCAGAGGTGATAATCAGTCCAGACTTTGCTCATGCCATGCTTCCCCTGCCATCATGAAGCTGTTCCCTGCAAGCCAAAATAAATCCTTTCCGAACACCAGCTGCTTTTAGTTAGGTACTTTGTTCCAACAAGGAGAAGGTCACTACAACACATAGCAAATTAATTAAAACTAAATGCTTTCATTAGGAAACCAAAATGCTTAGACTAGACTAAAGATAGCTAACTGAAGTTGAGTATGGTGGCACAGACAGACTTGCAATGCCAATACTTGAGAGGCTGAGGCAGGAGGATCATGAATTTGATGGCAACCTAGGGCCACATAGTGATTCCAGGTCGACATAGTGACACCCTGTCTTAAAAACCAAAAACAGAAACTAACTAATGCTATGTACAAGTAATACACCTAAAACAAAACATACAAAAAGCTTTGAAGGGATTGAAGAAGTATAACTGGAAAATACTAACCAAAGAAAATTACATGGAATCTATACCCACATATAAACAAAGGCATCTGTGTGTGTTGCATTGCTGGGGTTCATACACACTAGTGTTCTTCCACTGAGCTAATGTGGTTATACTAATATAAAATAAAAATTACTTTAAGGCACTAAGGAATACAGGATATAAAAAAAGGATCACTTCACACCAATAACATTCCAACAATTAAAAATATATGAGAATGTTAATTTTGTCTACACAAATACTAAAACCTCAAATATATAGAACATAAACAACAAAATTAGATGGGGAAATAGACAATGTTCCAAAAATAATAAGAAATTTTAATTCTTAATCTCAGTTATTGACAAAGTATACAAAATATGAATTTGAAACCAGAAGATTCAATTAAATGAACAAACTTAATGTCAATGTATACATATGTATATGTACATACTGCCCAAAACCTACATACAACATATTTCTTTTGAGACTATACAGAATATTTAGGAAAACTGACTACATGTTGCCATGAAGCATATCTCAATCTATTTCAAAATCTGAAATCAATTAAGCTAGAAATCAATTACTAAAAAATTAATTACTAACATGATGTCAATAAAATCAGTACATTTCAAAATTCAATCAAGATTTTCACACTATTGGCCTGGAAATATAGCTCAGCAGTTAAAGGCACAAAGCCTGCTGGCCCAGGTTCAATTCCCCAGGACCAGATAAAACCAGATGCACAAAAGGTGCAGTGGCAGGAGGCCCTGATGCACCCATTCTCTTTCTGCCTCACTCTCTGTCTCTCTCTGCTCATGAATGAATGAGTGAATGAATAAATAAGATTTTCATATTATTAATGGACCAAAAAAAAACTATAATGAAAATCTGAAGTATTTTGAATTATATAACAAACTTACTGTATAACAAATGAATGTGTACCCACCCCAGGCCTGAGGCAAGATCTTGTTGCTGAAGAAACCACAGAAAGCCATCTATCAGCACCAAGAGACCCTGAGAGGCCCAGAATGGTAACCAGCCACCAGATGGTAGTTAGTGCAGTGCTGGAAGGCACTGTATAAGCTGTCAGGGGAAGCTGTTCAATGACAACTGGAGTAAACAGAGACCACTAGCATGAAACACAGTCTGCTGCCATGAGTAGGCTGAACACACTCCCTACTGGGAGAGAACAGCAAACCAAGAAATGAACATTTGTGCAATAGAGGTGCGAAAGACTAGGGGAGGCAATTAACAGCTTTTAATTTGGCCAAGTTATCCACTCAGTGATGGGGAGCCCTTAACTGGAACTGGGATCTCAAGGTGAAATGCATTGGGAACCAAAATCTTGGGACCCCAAAGAGAAATTCACTTTACAAGTGATTTACAAAGAAGCTACTAACAATAGAATCTAGCCAATTCAGAAATGTGTATCTCAGTTAACCTAAACTGATCTCACTCTCCAATGGAGATTCTGTTTGTATTTTTCAGAAGGCAGTGAGAGAGCTGTGTGGTCTTTCCAACCCTACCAATGAGACACAGGCCGATAGCTGACTTCCTGGCAAGAGATGCGCCACCCCAGACCTACCAAGGAGGATTCACATGGAACCCTGCAGAGAGTGGTTGGGATAAGCAAGAAACCCAAAACCACAGCCAATCAGTCATCCCAGGATAAGCCAGCAAGACAGACACCAATGATTTTCAACACAACCTAAAGCAGAAGTACAGAGACCCTAAGACCTCAACAATAAAGCAGTCTTAATACTCACCCACCATGACTCAGGGAACCGAGTGGAAGAGGGGGCTGAAAGATTGTAAGAGCCATGGTGGAGGAGAATATTCAGAAACATGCCCCCCTGAGTAACAACATACAAAGGGGAGTGGAACCAGGTTGACTCCTAGGCTATCCATGACCCCCTACCCCATGGACTGATCCAGTTTGCCCCAGCTGATTGGGGACAGGGAAGAAGGAAATCAGGGAGTTGGGGACATCATCACATATTTGCTCATTAAGTATATCTAATTATAGATAATAAAGAAAAAGAAAAAAACTAATAGAATGTGTATGAATATGTATAAAAAGAGATTCTGGGAACTGGCTCAAATATATGGAGACTAAATAATCTTACAATATACCATGTGCAAGATGGAGAACCAGGAAAGCCAATGATAGAATTAAGTCTGCGCTTAAAACTCTGAGAACTGAATTCTCAGGTGTGAGGGTAAAAAATGGCTATCCTACCTTAAGGAAAAAGCAAATTCATACTTCATCTATCTTTTTATTTGATCTAGATATTCACTGTATTAGATTATGTTGACCCACATTGGTGAAAGTGAATCTTCTTTATAGTCTGACTTAAAAGCTGAAACACCTTTAATAGACACACCCAGAATTACTGATTTATAGTTATCTAGTTAAATTAGTGATTAGTTAAACCAATTAGGTTAACACATAAAATTATCTACCATAGAGCTTGTGGCCTGGCCCTGACAGGTAGTAAGGGAAGTTGGTATGTAAGTCTTCCTTTGTTCACATTGTAATATAATAACAGGTTTTGTGTATGTGTTCATGTATGTGCTCATGCATGTGGAGACCAGAGGTCAAAGTTGGATGTCTTCCTCAGTAGTTCTCTACGTTATACTTTGGGATAGTGTCTCTCGTTGAACCTGGAGCTCACTGATTTGGCTAGATTAGCTGGCCAGCAAGCCCCAGAGAGCCTCTTGTTTTCACTTCTCCAGCTCTGGGATCACAGGCATGTGCCACCATGACTGGAATTTTTTACATGGGTGCTGATAATCCAAACTTAGGACTTCATACTAGCATGGAAAGCAATCTACTGACTGTCATTGCCCCAGACACTTAACAGGTTTTATTCTTAAAATTGTATATTGGTTTTCTCTATAGATGTTATACATAAATAAAATTTTACTTAAAATATTGTGGCCTAGCACTAAGGTAGCATTTAGAGGAAAATGTATGAAATGTGTCATATGATAAATATATTTTAAAGAAAATTATAAATTTAGAAGGGAAAATCTATCAGAAGAAATTATTTTTATAAACTGTAAGGTAAAACCAAGGAATATTAAAAATGAATACTCCAGGAGAAATTGTAGACTTATAAAGCAAATCTAAAATAGAAGGAAAGCAAAAAGCCAAGACCTTGCTCTCTGAAGAAACCAATATAATAGGCAAACCTCTGATAGGTCAAACAAGGACTAAAAACAAAAGAAAGAAAATGAAAGATACCAAGAGAATATTTGAAAAATTTTATGCCAATGAAGATAAAACGTTAGATAACATAAATGTATTCCTAGAAAAATATAATTTACTGAACTGAATAAAAAAGAAACAGAGATACAAACAACCCTGCAGCTATTAATATAATTAAATCAGTATTTTAAATCCTTCCCATGAAAAAGATTCAAAAGATTCAAATACAAAATAATATCACTTTTATACCTTATTAAGTTAATTTTATTGTGGCAAAAGACAACATACCCTTAACAAATTTTATCCAGTATTGTAGCCTATAGATAAGATAGTGTATGGCAGGTTTTTTTTTGAATAGAGGAATGTCAGAATTTTATTTGGGTTTCTTGAGTTATTGCACTTAGATCACAGCTACTGTAATGTTTAGAAATAGGGTTCTGATATTAGATGGAAGTCCATTGATTATAGAAAAGTGGAGTGGAAGGGGAAGGAAAGAGGAGTGAGGGAAGAAGGGGAAAGTGGAAAGAAGAGAGGGAGAGAGGAAGGAAGGGAAGAGGCCAGCATTTGCTCTTGTATGGCAGATTTTTAGAACATTTATTTTGCTTAGCCTTAAGTCCCCACCACCCTCCTCCAGTCTCTAGAAACCACCATTCCACTGTTTGATTCTATAAATTTTAGAAACTTCAAAATCATGCAATATTTGTCTATTTGTGATGTCCATACTTCACTTGTTACAGTGTACTCCAGGTTCATCCATATTAAGACATATTACAAAATTTCTTCTTTTGTGACTGAACAATATTCCATTGAATATATACCATATTTCTTTACTTGACACTTCCTTCAAATGTGACATTTTGACATTTTCCTGGCAACTTCAAATGATGACCTATCAGTTACAGAATGATCTCCTGGAGCTAGTACTTTCTTGGTTCAAGACCAACCAACTAAAGTTTCCTGCAGGAAACCTATTTATAAAAAAACAGGCACAATGAAAGAATTGATCCAAGGATTACTTAGCCTACACGCCATTTCTGTGTCCAGGAATGCCAGAGTACTTTCTAGGGTCAGTTATGTAGCAAGCAGGAAGCTGGATAAGACTGCTGATGACTTTTCTCCTCCAGCAGGCTGCATAGCACCTTCTGGAACTATGAAAGTTAGCCAGCAGGAAAGAAGCTTCCAACTCAGTTTCATCTTGATTTCTCTGTGTTCTGCAACCAGTGTGTGGTGTCTTCAGAAATACGGTCTTGCCTTCTAATTCTAATGGGTAGTTAAGGGTAGTAGAAAAAGCCTGTAATATTTTGGGGGCCTCAGGGTCCTCCCTGACCAACAATAGGGAGTAGCTTACCCCTGGAACTGATAATGGCTTCTCTGTTCAAACTCTTTTCTTTTCATTCTTTCTTTTGTTTTGTTTTGTTTTTAAAGGCAGTGTCTCACTCTAGCCCAGCTTAACCTAGAATGCACTATGTAGTCTCCCGGTGGCCTTGAACTCACGATGATCTGCCTACCTCTGCTTCCCAAATCCTGGGATTAAAAGCATGCACCACCATGCGGGCCTGTTCAAACTTTTTAAATGTAGGGTTCCATATGGCTTTTTAAAATCACGCCTTACTTTTGGTTAACCTTCCACCTCACCCACATCCCAACTTAAACCTTACAATCCACAGTATTCACCCCTCTACTTTCATATCACAAGTGTTCTACGATCTCCACTCTTATGGCCTCTCCCACCACATGACCCCTTTCTAGCTCCCTGTCCCCGTCTACAGACACCCACTCTCAAACACACAAATATAAAGATTTGAGGCTAGAATCTGCATATAAGAGCAAACTTGACATTACACTTTCTAGCCCAGGGGTATCCCATTCATTATAGTATTTTCCAGGTCCATTCATTTTCCTGCACATTTCATAATTTCCTTTTCTTTTCCAGCTGAGTAAAACTCCATAGGGTTTATCTACTAAATCTTCATTATCCAGTCATCAGTTGATGGACATCTAAGAGTTCACTGGGTATGTGCCCAGTACTGGTATAGCTGGGTTATGTGGTCATTTTGCTCTAAGCTTTTTGAGAAAACTCCACACTGATGTACCAGTTTGCACTCCCACCAACAATGAATATGGGTCCCTCTTTCCCCTAGCATTTGTGTCATTTCCTTAATCACAGCCATTCTGGCCTGAGTGAGATGAAATACCACAGTAGTTTTAATTTTCATTTCCCTGATATCTAAGGATTTTGAACATTTATTAAAATATTTATTGGCTATTTGAATTTCCTCCTTTGAGAATTCTATGTCCAGTTCCACAGCCCAATTTTGATTGAGTTATTTGATTTCTTAATTTTTTGAGATTTTGTATATTATATGTATTAACCCTATGTCAGATGCATAAACAACAAACATTTTCTCCCGCTCTGTCAGCAGCTTTTGCACTTAACAGTTTCCTTTATTGTATAGAAGCTTTGAATTGCATAAGGTACCATGTGTCAACAGTTGGCCTTATTTCTAGAGTGAATGTATCATATTCAAAAAGTTTTTACCCATGCCTATATTATGACGTGTTTTGCCTACTTTTCCCTCTAGGAGATTGAGTTTTGGAGCTTTTTCGTCTATTTGGAGTTGAGTTTTGTGCAGGGTCAGAGATAAGGACTGAATTTCTTCTTTCTGTTGATAGCCAGTTTTCTAGCACTATTTCAATACCAGTTTTTGAAGAGACAATCCCTTCCATTCTTGGAACCCTTCTTAAAGATCTGTATGTGTGTAGACTTATTTCTAGGCTCTATTCTGTTCCTTTCATGTATGTCAGTCTTTATGCCAGCACCATGTTGTCTTCATTATTATAACTTTGTAGTATACTATAAGGGCACTGCCTTCAACTTTGTTCTTCTTTTTTAAGATTAACTTAGCTGTTTGTAAATTTTTTTTGTTTGTTTTTTGAGGTAGGGTCTCACTCTAGCCCAGGCTGACCTGGAATTCACTATGTAGTCTCAGGATGGCCTCAAACACAAGGCAATCCTCCTACCTCTGTCTCCCAAGTGCTGGGATTAAAGGTGTGTGCCACCATGACCCGCTATTTGTAAATTTTTGTTGTTTCATGTGAATATTAGAATTTTTGTCTTTTTCTATTTTAAGTGATTTGGAATTTTGATGATTGCAATGAATCATAGGGTTTTTTGGTAATATGTTAAAGTGCTTTGATTTCTAGTTTGTTGAGAGTTTCTATGATGAAAGGGTGTTGAATTTTGTCAAGCACTTTTTCTGCTTCTATTAAGATGGTTGCATACTTTTAAATTCTTACCCTTGATTCAATTAATGTTGTCCATCACAGTAACTGAATTTTATGTATTTCATCATGCATAATTCCTAAGAATAAAGCCATTTTAGTATCATATGTATGATGCTTTTAATGTGGTACTATATATAGTTTGCTAGTATTTTTACAAAAATATATTTGCAAAACTCCTGGATCTCCTGCTTCCCATACTTCCACCTCCCAAGTGCCTGTATTAAAGATAGGTGCCACCACAGCTAGCTTTGAATTTTCATTGTTGAGAAGTTTTTTTTTTTAATTTCATTTTATTTGCAAGGAGAAAGAGCGAGGAAGACAGAGGGAAAGAGAGACAGGGCTTCCAGCAACTGGAAACAAACTCCAGATGCATGCCCCACTTTGTGCATCTGGCTTTATGTGGCTACTGAGGAATCAAGTCTGGGTTGTTAAGCTTTGTGAGCAAGCACCTTAACTGCTGAGCAATCTCTGAGCCCCTATTAAAGAGGTTTTTGATTATTGTTTAAAACTCCATCTTACTTATAGGCTTGTTCAAATTTTCTGTTTATTCAAGATTCAATCATGGTAGATTATATTTTATAAGAATTTCTCAACTTCAAGTATATCCAGTGTGCTAACATGTATTCAGTTATATTTTATGATCCTATACAGTTCTTTGTTATCAGTTACAATGTTGCTATTTTTAACTCTGATTTTTCACGTTTTTCTTTGGCCATCTAAATGTTTGTCATTTTTGTTTATCTTTCAAAAACAACTATCAATTTATTTCCTCTACTATTTTTCTTTTCTGTTTCATTTATTACTGATCTACTCTTCATTTCCTTACTGCTTCTAAGCTTGGGTTTGTTTCTTTTCTACTCCAGTAACGTATAACATTATGCTGTTTATTTGATATTTAATACACACATTAACTACAATAAACTTACAATATATCATGATAAATGTGCTATATTTTCCATTTCATAATTGTAATAGTAATAGTAAAAAAACAGCATAAATATCCATTGATGGAAGATAAGTTGCTTAAACCAATGAGGCTATACTATCCAGAATATATAAAGACTCCCTATGAGTTCAAACTATAAAATGAATACCTCAACTTAGACTTTTGTAAGTACTTAAATGGACATTTCTCCAAAGAAGGTACATAAATGTCCAATAAGCACATGAACGGCTACCCAACATTACTAGCTATTAGGTAAATATAAGTCAAAACATTATAAAAGACCACTTAAGGCAAGGTATGGTGGGCACACCTATAAACCAAGGACTCGGAAGACTGAGGCAAGAGAATGTGGAGTAAAATGCCAGCATGTACTACATAGTGGGAACCTGTCTTAAAAACAAAACAAAACAAAATAACATTCACTAGGGTGAGTGTCATAAATGAAACTAGGAATTAACAAGTGTTGACCAGTATGTAGAGAAATTGAAATATGTGTAAATCAATGATGAGAGCCATTAAGGAAAACAGGTTGGTAGTTGATCAAAACGTTAAACATATAATTACTGTATGACTCAGAAATTCTATTCTTACGTACCCCAAATAATTGAAAGCCTTGGGGATTTCAGGTCTGGCTTTCGTGCCATGTCAGCTCTGATCCATCTGTGCTCCTTGATATTAAGGAATTCAGGCCTGGCTTTTCTCCTGTGCTGACTCGCATAATCTCATGCTCCTGTACACCTGCTATTACCAATCTCAGAACCAGCTTTCCTTCAGTGTGGGCTCAGTCCCACCCCCACACTAGCTGTTGAGGAATTCAAGTCTGGCTTCCCTATCACTACTGCCCCGTTCCTGTCTCACTTTGCAGGTCAGCCATTGCTAAACTTGGGTTGAGCTTTTCTTTGGCACAATCTCTCTCCTCCATGCTCTTGTAGGGTGACTATTGATGAGTTCATGTGCCAGATGTTCTCTTTCATTTCTCTGCTTCCACCGGGTGGTAACCATTGGTAACCAATGGTAATTAACCATTGGTAAGTTCAGGTGCCAGCTTTTTTCCAGCACCCTCTCTCTTGCTCTGTGTTGCTATTGATAGGTCACTAGTCAATTTAGGTGCTGGATTCTTCCTGGCATCTTCTCATTCCCCCTGGTCTGCTGACAACCCGGCATTCAGACAGGGAGCCCTATGGAACTTAAGACACAGCTGCAACCAAATGCAGATCATCTCACCTACCCCCGTCCATGAAGCAGAACAAGTATCTCCAAGACTGAACTCAAAGCAACACAAATCAGAGCAAAGACAATGAACACCCAAATATGTACATGCACATACACATGTGCGTGCACACACACACACCATGCAACTCTGCAAATACCCACTTAACACAGGTATGCCAGAAAAATCCCACCAGATACTAACTCCAAGTGGGTAAGTCTCAACACAAAACAAGTAACATGACAAACCAAGCCAATAAATCTCCCCCCAAAACTACCAATGTCACAGTAGAGGATCCCCCAGGAAAGCTACTCAGAGGAAATTTCAAAGGACTCAAAAATGATAGTAAACATGTACAAACAGTTCAAGGAAGACACAGATAAAAGCATGTATGAAATCCTGAATAAATTCAAAGAGAACATAAATAAACATCTAACTGAATTTCAAGACAACACAAATGCACAGCTAGATGAAATGAAGACTAGGATAAGAAAGTGGAACTTGCCAGGCATAGTAGCACACGCCTTTAATCCCAACATTTGGGAGGCAGAGGTAGGAGGATATCTGTGAGTTCTAGGCCACCCTGAGACTACAGAGTGAGAGAGTGAGTGAGTTCCAGGTCAGCCTGGGCTAAAGTGAGACTTAACTCTAAAAATAATAGTGGAACTTAATAGAGATAGAAATCCCCCCCAAAATCTAAACTAAAACTAAGCTGGAAATGAGAAATAAAATAAGTCAAATAGAAAGCTTCATGGAAAGCTTTGCCAACAAAATGGATCAAGTGGAAGACAGAATATCAGGCCTTGAAGACAAGGAAGAGGAATTGGATAAATTCAGTCAAAACCAATGAGAAGTTCAAAAGGCATATGAAAGGAATATGAGAGATATGTGGGACACTAGAAAAAGACCAAATGTTTGAATAATGTGTATAGAAGAAGAAAAATGGTACAGAAAATATTTTCAATAAAATTATACAAAAATTTTCCCAAATCTAGGGAAAGATGTTCCATTAGGGTACAAGAGCCATACAGAACACTAGACAGGACCTGCAGGGAGCCGGGATCGCCATTAGGTGGCGCCCACTACCTCGCAGCTAGGCAATGCTTAGATGGAAGACTACTTTACTAACTAAAAGGTCAAAAGGTCAATGGAAGACTACTTTTATTACAAGCTATCCGTGTCCCTTTTCCCTATAAAAGCAGCTGCTTCTTGGGGGCCCCTCGCTTTTTTACCCCCCTTCAATCAAAAGGCTCTCCATTAAAGTGTGATTTGAGAAGGATCTTCGAGTGGTGGTGGTTCTTCCTCGCTGGTCGAGGAGCGCACCGCAAGGACCAGAAAAAGAAACTCCCACATCATATTCTTGTCAAAACAATAAATGCACAAAACAAAGGGCACTGAAAGGTATAAGAGAGAGAAACATTAAGTCACATATGAAGGCAGGCTCATCAGAATAATAGCTGATTTTTCAATGAAAACTCTAAAAGTCAGAAGGACTCAGAAAGATGTATTTCAAGTATTGAAAGACCACAGCTGCCAACCTAGAAGACTATGCCCCACAAAATTATCTCACACAATAGAAGGAAAAATAAAAACTCTTCATGGAAAAAGCAAGCTAGAGAAATTTATGAGTACTTATCCAGGTTCACACAAGATATAGAACAGAATACTTCACATGAAAGGGAAGGATTAACACATTCAAGAGGCTACAGGAAAGAAAAATGGTAACTAATGCTAGACATTTATTAACCAAGTGAAGACTAAGAAAGCATGGTGGTGCAGGCCATTAATTCCAGCACTTTTGAGGCAGAAGTAGGAGGATTGCTGTGAGTTCAAGGCAAGCCTGGGACTACAGAGTGAGTTCCAGGTCAGCCTGAGCTAGTATTAGACCCTACCTCAAATAAAATAAAATAAACCTAATCAAAAACAAAAAAAAAGCATTTACCTTCCTGTTGGTGGTCCAAAACAGCCAACAAGAAGCAGTGCATGGAATGAAAGAGGGCTTTATTTATTTATTTATTTGTTTATTTGCAAGCAGAGAGGAGAGAGAGACAGAGAGAGAGAGAGAGAGAGAGAGAGAGAGAGAGAGAGAGAGAGAGAGAAAGAGAGAATGGGTGTGCCAGGGCCTCCAGTGGCTACAAACAAACTCCAGATGCATTCATCACTGGGCATCTGGCTTTATGTGGGGTACTGGTGAACAGAACTTGGGTCATTAGGCTTTACAGGCAAGCACCTTAACTTCTGAGCCATCTCTCCAGCCCAAGAGTTATGTTGACTTACAATTTTGAGAGGAAGTTTCTTCATGGGGGAGAAAAATGCCAGAGCAAGCAAATAAGTATCACATCTTGTTACATCAGCTGGGGGAAGCAGTCAAAATGAGGTAGCACTGGAATGTGTACTTGATGATATAATCCCAAAACACACACCCAGTGACACAATACCTCCACCTCTCAAATGCTCTACCAGCTGGAGGCTAAGTAAAAGGCTTAATCACAAACACTTGAGGCTATGGAGGATATTTTACTTTCAAACCATTACAACATTAAACACCACAAAAGCATAAACACAACAGGAATTAGCTCATTCTTTTCAATAAAACTCCGAATAGTAATGGTCTCAGTTCCCCCATCAAATGACAGCCTAAAAGACTACATTAGGATGTGGTGGTGCTCACCTTTAATCCCAGCACTCAGGAAGCAGAGGAAGGAGGATCGCCCTAAGTTCAAGATCACTCTGAGACTGCAAGGTGAATTCCAGGCCATCCTGGGCTAGACACCCTACCTCAAAAAACAAACAAACAAAAAAGATTGGATTAGAGAGCAGAATCTATATTTTTGCTTTCTTCTAGAAACTCACCTTACTATCAAAGACAGGTAAACAGACACTGCCTGAGGATGAAAAGATGGAAAAAGATATGCTAAGAAAATGGATCAAGGAAACAAGCTGGTGTTGCTATCCACAATATCTGACAAAATAGACTTCAAACCAAAATTAATCAGAAGAGATAAAGAAGGCCACTTCATACAGATTAAGGGAACAATACACCAAGAGTATGTGACATTTCAAACAATATAAATACCAGACAAAGGAGAACCTAAACTTAAAAAACAAATTCCACTATATTGAAAGTCAGAGATAAATCCCAACACAGTAATAACAGTGGGTGACTTCAACACCCCAGTCTCACCAACAGACAGGTCATCTTGACAAAAGTAAGTAGAAAAACACTGGAGTTAAATAACACTATAGATCAAATAGATTTTACCGACATTTACAAAACATTCCACCCAAACATTGCAGAATACACATTCTTCTCAGTAACCCATGGAACTTTCTCTAAAATAGATCATACATTAGGACAGAAAGAGAGTCTCAACAAATTAGGAAAATTGAAAACCTGAAGGAAATGGACAATTTTCTAGATGTATATGACCTACCAAAGTTAAACCTACATGAGACAAATAAACAGACCTGTAAGAAGCAACGAAATTTTAACACCAATAAAAATATCTCCCAACCAAAAACAGTCTGGTCCAAATGGGTTCACTGAAGAACTCTATCGGACCTTTAAAGACTATTTGAAAACACTGCTTCTCAAACTATTGCATAAAATACAAAAGGAGGGCATGCTCCCCTACTCTTTCTTTACAGCCAGTATTATACTAATACCAAAGCCAGATAGGAACACAGCCAAAAAAGAAAACGACAGATCAATATCCCCAGTGAACATAGACAAAAACATTCTCAATTAAATAATTACAAAGCAAATTCAAGAACATATCAAGGCTGGGGAAATGGCTTAGTGATTAAAGGTGTTTGCTTGTAACCTGCTAGCTCTGATTTGATTCACCAGTGCCCACATAATGCCAGATGCCACAAAGTGGCACATTTGTCTAGAGTTTATTTACAGCAATGGCAAAAGGCCCTGGCACATCTATTCTTCCTCTCTTTCATTCTCCCTCTCCATCTCCACCTCCATCCATCTCATAAATAAGTAAATAAATAAATAAATAATAAAATTGTAAAATGAATATATAAGAAATATCATTTACCTGGATCAAGTCAGCTTCATTCCAGAGATGTAGAAATGTTTTAATACATGTAAATCAATAAACATATCACATAAATAAATTCAAGGAAAGAAAACCATATGAACATCTCAATAGACTTAGAAAAGACCTTTGACAAAATTCAACATCCTTTCATCTTTTTCATGTTAAAAACACTGGTGAGACTAGAGATGGAGGTAAAATCTCTCACCATAATAAAGACTGTATAATACAGTCCTATAGCTAACATTGTGATAGATGGAGAAAAACTCAAAGAATTCCTTCTAAGATCTGAAACAAGACAAGGTGTCTACTCTCTTTACTTAACTTAGTTCTTAAAGTCTTCTCTAGAGTGATGACAAGAGAAATAAATGTCAGAAAGGAAGAAGTCAAAATATTCTTATTTGACAATGATATGATTCTAAACCAACAGAAAATTCCTAGAGCTGATAAACACTTTCAGAAAAATGGCTGTATACAAAATTAATACACACAAAAAAATAAGTAGCCTTTTTATATAGCAATGACAAATACACTGAGAAGCTGAGATGAAGATCGGAGGGTCAGTCCCATTTATAATAGCGACAGAAAGAACTAAATCCTTGGAATATCCCTAAATCAAGATAGTGAAAAATCCTCTACAATAAAAACTTCAAAACACTGAACAAAAAAATTGAAAAAGACACCAGAAGATGAAAGACATCCCACACTCATGGACTGGCAGAGTTAATATTGTGAAAATTCTACCAATAGCAGTCTGTTCTAAAGACCTAAGGTGGGAGGATAGCTGTTGATTTGAGACCTCTCTGTCTTCATTATGAAGGCATTTAGTGTAATGAATTTCCCCCTGAGGACTGCCTTCAATGTGTCCCATAAGTTCTGAAAGGTTGTGTCCTCATTATCATTTGTTTCTAGGAAATTCTGGATTTCCTGTTTGATTTCTTGTTTGACCCATTCATTGTTCAGGAGTGAGTTGTTCAGTTGTCAATATCTATTGAAATTTTTAGATCCTCTCCCATTGTTAATTTCTAGCTTTAATGCGTGTGGTCTGATATGATGCAGGGGATTACATTGATCTTTCTGAATTTGTTGAGGGATGATTTATGGCCTAGTACGTGGTCAATTTTGGAAAAGGTTCCATGCGGTGCTGAGAAGAATGTGTAATCTGTGTCCTTGGGATGGAATGTTCTGTAAATGTCTGTTATCCCTAGTTTGTCTATGGTGCTATTCAGCAACTTTATTTCCCTGCTTGTCTTTTGTTTGGACGATCTGTCTAGTGATGGCAGTGGAGTGTTAAAGTCTCCTGCTATGATGGTGTTGGCATCTATATCTGATTTCCTTTTGAGTAATTTATGCTTAATGAACTGAGGGGGTCCTTGCATTTGGTGCATACATATTTACTATAGTGATGTCTTCTTGTTGTATCGTTCCCTTGATGAGTAGGAAGTGGCCATCATCGTCCTTTTTCATTGCTGTCAGTTTAAAGTCTATTTTGTCAGATATTAGAGTAGCTACACCCGCTTTTTTATTATACCCACATGAATGGAAAATTGTTTTCCACCCTTTTACTCTCAGTAGGTTACTGTGTTTAGAGATAAGGTGTGTTTCTTGAAGGCAACAGATGGAAGGGTCCATTTTCCTGATCCAACCTGTGTCTTTTTATAGGAGAGGTGAGTCCATTTACATTCAAAGTTATAACTGTGAGGTTTGCTTTAAACCCTGCCATGTTGGAGAGAATATGGGGGTTTGTATCTGAGATGTTGTTATTATCTCTTTTGTGTTACCTTGCTTGTTCTCTGTTCCTTTGCTGAGGTTGAATGTTTGTCTCATCTACATGGGATATCTCATGAAGTATCTTCTGAAGGTTTAGCTTTGTGTTCAAGTAATTGTAGAGCTGGTTAATTTCATGGAATACTTTCATTTCTCCATCTATTACAATGGATAACTTTTCTGGGTACAGTAGTCTAGGTTGGAATCCGTACTTCTTTAGGCCTAGGATTGCTCTGTTCCAAGCTCTCCTGGCTTTTAAAGTTTCTCTGGAGAAGTCTGAGGTGATTCTGATGGGGTTTCCTTTATAAGTGATTTTCCTTTCTCTCGCTCTAAGGACTCTCTCTATATCCTCAATGTTTGGCATTGTAACTAAGATATGTCTTGGCGTGTTCCTCCTTTGGTCTAATTTGTTTGGGGTCCTCCGTATCTCTTTTAGAAGTAAGTACAGGGCTATCTCTTCCCAAGTATGAAAAGTTTTCTTGAATAATTCTGTTGAAAATATTTTCTATGCCCCCAGCTTGGTTTTCTTCTCCTTTTGGGATCCCCATGATCCTGAGATTCGGTCTTTTTATGGTATCCCACATTTCCCTTGAGTCTTGTTCACTTGCTCTTTTGAATTTTGTCAAGGTTCTGATTTCTCTCGAATTCTCCTCTGTTTTGTTTTCCATGTCTGAGGTTCTGTTTTCCCAGTGGTTAATCCTGTTAGTAAGAGATTCTAGGGATTTTCTTATTATTTCAATATGGTTTTTGTTTTTTGCAAATTCTTTTTGGGTTGCTTCTATCATCCTGTTGAGATCTGTTTTCATTTTAAGGTTTGATTTAATTACTTCTTCCTGACAGTCATTCTTATATTTGCAGATATCTTCGGTTAATTTGGAAAGCTGGTTGTTGATACCCTCAGTTTACAGGTTTCTCTTTATTTCTGATGTCTCTTCTGAAGTTCATTAGGTTCTCCTCAATTATATTAAGCCCGTTGGCAAAGCTAATGAGCTGACTTTGTACCTTTTCATTATGTTGGTCCATCTTTTCTTGCATGACTAACATTAAGTTCTCCTTAAGATCTGTGCCAGTACGATCGGAGTTTAGTGTCATGTCTTTCTTTGCCTGCCTCTGTTCTCTCTCTTCAGTGGTATCGTTGTTGCCATTTGGCATGGTTTCCTCAGCTAGTGCTATATTCTTGTGTTGAGGTCTGTCCATTTCAATTCCACTTGGGGTGATTGGTGGAATTCCTTTGATCTGATTACACTTTGCTAGAGTGTGGGAGGACACTGGGCCCCACTTGTAGGGTTGGGCCCTCACTTGTTTAATCTGTGTGTGTGCCCTCAGATCACTGGCTGGACTTTGATGGTGATACTGGGGGTAACCTGTTGGGAAGGATGTGGGGCTATGGGGACTTAGTAACTGGAGGTGTAGCCTGCTAGGGGGGTGTGAGACACCTTGGAGACAAGGTAAGATGGGGAAGGGGTCAACTGCCTATCACTGGCCACCCACAGACTATATATTGTGTGGTGAAACCACGGGAACCAGGTTGCGGTAGAACCACAGGAGCTAGCAGGCACGTAGGAGAACTGCAGAAACCTGATCTTAAGGATACCTCAGCGACCAGTGCTTGGAGGATTACACAGAGTTGGTGGGCAGGGATATCGTGAGGAGTCTGGGTTCGGGGAGCTGCAGGGGTAGGCAGGCGGGGAAACCATGGGAGTCAGGGCTCAAGGAAGCCACAGGGTTAGAAAGAATAGGAGAAAATATAACGAGAGAAAAGAAAAAAAGAAGAGAAAGACGAAAAAAGAATTAAAAAAATTAAAAAGGAAATAGGCACATAAGGGGGCAGGGTAGGGGGCGAGGCAGACCCTTGTGGGAGATGTAGAGGCCAGGGGAGGGGCTGCAGAGCAGAATCCCCGGTGGGCGGAAGGGAAATAAAAATGAAAGAAAATGAAAAAACAACAACAACAACAAAAATACTCAAGGGGGTGGGGTGCGGCGTGGGGCGGGGCAGATCTACTCAACGTGGGGGGGAGGGGTTGCAGAGTATAAGCCCCTGTGGGCAGGTAGGAGAAGAAAAAGGAAAGAAAAAAAAGTTAAAAGGAAATAAACCAGCAAGGGAACTGGGCGAGGCGCAGGGCGGGGCAGACCCAAGTGGAGGCCGGAGGCGGGGTTTCAGAGAATATGCCCAGTAGTTGAAGAAAAAAGAAAAAATTAATTAAAAGGAAATAAAGCAGCAAGGGGGTGGGGCGAGGTGCAGGGCAGAGGATAAACCCTGTGGACGGGTGGGATTAATAAAAATAAATAAATAAAAAGAGAAAGAAAAAAAGGTTGAAAAGGAGAGACCCCCCAAGGGCTGGGGAGGGAAGGGAAAAATGGGAGGCACAGGGGGCGGGAGGGACAGGGAAGAAACCCAGGGGACCCGGCAGAGGCCTTTGGAAAGCCGCAGGCAGCAGGCCAGGCCAGCTGAGGCCTCTCCCGGCTCAGGACGACTCACTGCCTCCTGGGAGGGCTGGTCCTCGTTGGTGTCTTCCAGTCGTGAGGATCCTGTGCCTGAAGGTGTCTGGAGCTCAGAGCGTCACATCCACGACCTGGAGCCCTGCTGAAAACCCTGACCCTCGTTCCCTGAGAGACACGGCCTGTCTGCTAGTCAGCCATCTTGAACTGGAAGAGTGAAAAATTAATCTTAAAGTTCATAAATAGAGCCAGGTGTGGTGGCTCATGCCTTTAATCCCAGCATTTGGGAGGCTTAAAGTAGGAGCTTTGCTATGAGTTCAAGGCTAGCCTGAGACACAGAGTGAATTCTAGGTCAGCCTGGGCTACAATACGACCCTGCCTCAAAAAAAGTCATAAAGAAACACCTGGATAACCAAAACATTTTGAGGAAAGTAAAAATTCTGCTACAGGCATCACCACACCTGACTACACATTTCACTACAGAGCCATAACAATAAAACAGTACGGTACTGGTACAAAACAAACATATAGATTAATGGAATAGAATAGAAGATCCAGGTATAAATCCATGTTAACTATAATCACCTGATTTGGACAAAGATGCTAAAAACACACATTGGAGGAAAAATTTTATTTTCAACAAGTGGTGCTGGGAAAGTTGGATATATAAATGTCAGAATGAGTTATCTTTCACCCTGCACAAAAGTCAACTTCATATGGATCAAGGATCTCAATGTAAGACTTAAAAATCGGAAACAGCTGGAGAAAAAGGATGCAGTTCACTTCAAAATACAGGTATAGGAAAGAGCTTACTGCACAGGACCCCAGTGGCTTAGGAAACAGAAAACAATCAACAGGTTGGCTAAATTGATGTATCATGCTCTTCAAATTGTCCTCTAAATATTTATGGCTATGCCATAGTTTACTGCTGCTCTCACCTTTGTTTAGAGAAGCATCTTCTTTCTGATGGTGGTGGCAAACTGGGAGACCCAAAATTAATCAAAGTACCAAGAAGTAACAGCTGTGTGCTCAGCACTAAGTGAGATATCTCTATCACATTCACCAAAGCTGAGGGACTATTGCAAAAGAGGTGGTGGGAAGAATGTAAGCGCCAAAGGAGAAGTGCTTAGGAACACTGTCTTTTGGACACAATATGCCAGAGACATTCATGACCTCACTGGGGCTATCCTTACCCACACAATCATGGGCTCATTGTCATGTCATCATGGATGATGAAAAGGAAAAAAAATCATCAAAATAGAAAAGGAACTAGTTTGAAAGAAGAAGAGGGCCAGTGGAAGGGGGATGGGAGAAGAGGGATGATAAAAATAATGGGATGGGATAATGATCAAAATATACTACTATGCACATGTATGAAAAATGTCAATAGAAAAGTTAAAAGAAAGCAGACTCAAAAAGTTTCTTATAGACCCATGTTCAACAATATTATTCATTATAGTCATAGATTGAAGTGATCAAAGTGTCCTTCAATCAGTGAGTGGATAAATAAAATGTGCTGTATACATACCACATTATTAATACTACATTATTTAGTCATAAAAGGTACGATGCAACATGGATCTATATTTCAAGAGTATTATTCTAAGTGTAATAAGTCACTCACAAAAGGACAAGTGTCATATCATTCTATTTTTATGAAGTTCCTACTAGAGTAGCCAGTATCACAGAAATATAACAAGAATGGTGGTTTCTGGAAGCTAGAGAGAGAGAGGAAATGAGGAATTACTATTTAATGATCACAGAGTGTCAGAGGACGGGCTTTAGTTATATTTGTTGCTATGGTTTTGGAGACAGGGTCTAAGTAGTTCCAATTGGCCTAGATTTGATTATGTAGTCCAGACTGACCTCAACTTGCAATCTTCCTTCCTTAGTTTCCTGAGAGCTATGGGATTAACAGTGTTTGTCACCATGCTCAGTGATATATAAGATTTTCATATTGAGAAAAACTGCAAAGACCGAATAAGTATACAGTTTCATCATGCTAATGAATTAAAATTAACACTTAATACTGTTAAGATGGTAACTGTCCCCAAATTGATCTAAATGTTCAATGCAATCCCAATCAAAATCTTAAAAGAATTTTTTGTAGAAATTGACAAACTGATTTTACAATAGCCTTTAAGACTTATAATAATAGAATGGGGTATTAGCATAAGGCTAGATACATAGGATCAATGGGACAGAATACATTTCAGAAATTCAATCAGTTATGATCAATTGATTTTTTGTAAAAATACTAAGGTAATTCAATATGGAAAGGATATAGTTTCAGCACTGGTGCTAGAAAAATGTACTATCTATATGGAGAAAATGAACTTTGATCTCTAACAGAAAGACATACACAAATTAACTCCAGTTGGATCACAGATCTAAACATAAAAGCTGAAACTACATCTAGAAAGAAGCAAAGAAAAATCATTTTGCCAAGATTTCTGAAGTAAGATGAAATAAATATAAAATATAGTATAATAAATTCAAGGGGCTATGAGGGAAGAGAGGGGAGGGCTTAAGAGTGGGGTATAGTAGATAAGTAGAGGGGCAGAATACGAGGGGGAAGGGGATTAAGGAGAGGGAATGGAAAAGAGGAGGGGGTGGGAAGAGGGTTAATCAAAATTTAAGATTTATGAATAAGTCATCTGGAAACCTACTTCCCTTTGCTGGCTAATAACATATTGTCAAGGCTCTTGGTTGCCTACCAGAACTAGATGTTAAGACCCTATTGCTGAAGACTCCACATGCTTGGGCTGCAAGTCACTGAAAAAAATCAAGCTGGAGCTGAGCTGGAATCTTCTTCCCTGTTGATTAGCTATCAGGATGGTGGAAAGAGTTATGTAGCATGCAGCCTGTTAGGGGGAGAAAAATGGTCTTAATCAGCAGTGGACCTTGCAAGCTTTATGTCTGGGAAGTCAGGCCAAATGAACCAAATGGTACAATGGTGGCATGCTTGTTATTGGGGAAGCTAACTGGTCTCTGATTGGACCTAAGGCCCATTCCACAAGAGGAAATTCCTGTATGGTACTGAGAACCTAATGAAAAGCCTATGGCTTGGGAAGTCCTAAGCCCTAAATGCATATTTTCCCCTGCCAAACTTAAATTTATGCCCAGATATTAATAATACTCTTACTTTTGGTTAAAAACTTCTCTTTTCAGATGGTGGTGACCACTGGATCAAAACTTACCATAGTGCTGAGAAGAAGTGAAGTGTTTAGCACTAAGTGAGACACCTCTATCACAACCTCCAAGGCTCAGGGATCATTGCAGAAGAGGTGGCAGACAGAATTAAGAGTCGAATGAGGCCACTAGTGGAAGAAGATGGCGGAAGGCGGAGCGGCGGACCTGGACAGTCAGCGTTCTGACATCGCCACACTGCTGAAAACCACGCTCCGGAAGGGGGATACCTAGTATCTAGTTGATAGTCGCTGGTTCAAACAGTGGAAAAAATATGTTGGATTTGACAGTTGGGACAAATACCAGATGGGAGATCAAAATGTGCATCCTGGACCTATTGATAACTCTGGACTTCTCAAAGATGGTGATGCCCAGTCACTTAAGGAACATCTTATTGATGAATTTGACTACATACCAACTGAGGGCTGGAATAAACTTGTCAGCTGGTACACATTGATGGAAGGTCAAGAGCCAATAGCAAGAAAGGTGGTTGAACAGGGTCTGTTTGTAAAGCACTGCAAAGTAGAAGTTTATCTCACAGAACTGAAGCTCTGTGAAAATGGAAATATGAACAAAGTTGTAACTCGAAGATTTAGCAAAGCCGACACAATAGATACAATTGAAAAGGAAATAAGAAAAATCTTCAATATTCCAGATGAAGAAGAGACCAGATTGTGGAACAAGTATATGAGTAATACATTTGAACCACTGAATAAACCAGATAGCACCATTCAGGATGCTGGCTTATACCAAGGACAGGTATTAGTGATAGAACAAAAAAATGAAGACGGAACATGGCCCAGGGGTCCTTCTTCTAAGTCCCCAGGTGCATCCAATTTTTCAACTTTACTAAAGATCTCTCCTTCATCTCTGTCAAATAATTATAACAACATCAACAACAGAAATGTGAAAAATTCAAATTATTGCCTCCCATCATATACTGCTTATAAGAACTATGATTATTCAGAACCTGGAAGAAACAATGAACAGCCAGGCCTGTGTGGCTTAAGTAACTTGGAAAATACCTGTTTCATGAACTCAGCTATTCAGTGCTTGAGCAACACACCTCCACTTACTGAGTACTTCCTCAATGATAAGTACCAAGAAGAGCTGAATTTTGACAATCCCTTAGGAATGAGAGGTGAGATTGCTAAGTCATATGCGGAACTCATTAAGCAGATGTGGTCTGGGAAGTTTAGTTATGTCACCCCAAGAGCATTTAAGACACAGGTAGGACGTTTTGCACCTCAGTTTTCTGGATATCAACAACAAGACTGTCAAGAACTGTTAGCCTCTCTGTTAGATGGACTACATGAGGACTTGAATAGAATTAGGAAAAAACCATATATACAATTAAAAGATGCTGATGGAAGGCCAGATAAGGCGGTTGCTGAAGAAGCCTGGGAAAACCATCTAAAAAGAAATGATTCAATCATTGTAGATATATTTCATGGCCTTTTAAAATCAACTTTAGTATGTCCTGAGTGTGCTAAGATTTCAGTAACATTTGATCCCTTTTGTTACTTGACACTTCCATTACCCATGAAAAAAGAACGTAGTTTGGAGGTTTATTTAGTTAGAATGGATCCACTTACTAAACCTATGCAGTACAAAGTCATTGTGCCCAAAATTGGAAATATAGTAGATCTTTGTGCAGCACTGTCTGTCTTGTCAGGAGTGCCAGCAGATAAGATGATAGTTACTGATATATACAATCATAGATTTCACAGAATATTTGCTGTGGATAACACCCTAAGTAGTATTATGGAAAGGGATGATATTTATGTGTTTGAAATTGGCATCAATAGGACAGAAGATACAGAACATGTGGTTATTCCTGTTTGCCTGAGAGAAAAATTCAGACACTCAAGTTATACCCACCATACTGGTTCTTCACTTTTTGGTCAGCCTTTTCTTATGACTGTACCACAAAACAATACTGAAGATAAACTCTAT
>PVHP010025017.1:0-25913 GCA_004024765.1 Zapus hudsonius
GGAAGACCGGGATGAGTACTAAGATATACAGGATCCCTTGCCACAAGGACTAATACAGACAGCCCACGAAGGAGGATATACAACTGATCAGGGATGGGGAGGGGGGGAATTGGGGAAGTCGGGATAACAACGCATGGTTTGCCCACTAAATAATGTAACTCATTATGGACAATAAATATTAAATTTAAAAAAAAAATCAAAAAAAAAAAAAAACCCACACACCCCACCTGGTGTGGGGATCACACCTGTAATCCCAATACTTGGGAGGGTGGAGGCAGGAGTATTGAAGTTTAAGACCAGACCTTGTTTCAAAAACAAAGTGCTGGGGATGTGGCTCAGTACCTAGCATGCTCAAGGGCCTGGGTTTGAAACCCAGCACTGCAAATAACAATAGTGGCAATTATTAATGTTTACACATAAAAATGCAGAGGACACTACTGGGTGACTGAGGAGCATTTGAATAGGGATTATATATTAGATATTTTTTCACTTTGCTTTAAAGAAATGGGAACTGTAGAGCTGATGGTGTAAAACCGTTCACACTCACCCAACACCAGGATCTTTTTGCCCCGATCGTGCCGCCTGGGTTTTCAGGGTTTGTCTCTTTTCACTAATCCTGCCACATAGGGTCCTCCCTGCTATTTCACAAAGTTTTGAGTGCTAAGGTCGTGTATGCAATGTTAGTGGCTTACATGTCATCGATATTTCAGTCCCCTTGTTTCTTACCAGTGAAACCTTGAATTCACATGTTTCTTGCTCTCACGTGTTTCTAGGGCAGTGCTGTTCCTAACCTGATAGAAGTTAGGGCTTGCCAAGATTTACGAGTTAATTCTCAATTGAAAGCCCTCCGGTCCAGGCCAAGGCTGGTGGCACTCAGCGGCCAATCCTGACATTGTGTGCCATGTTTTTGTAGATATTTTTTCAATGTTAAAATTTTTGGATGGGTAAAGCAGTGATCCTAAGATTGTGATTTTAGAGAAGTGTGTAAAAGATTTTGTGTTTTGACTTTACTTTCCAAAGTTTTAGCATACTGCATAGAGAAAAATATTAATTATATAATTATTAATATAACCTAATTAGACCACTCACTATTCTTCAGTTAGCATTGGTGTATATAGGGTCTGTAGATGCTCATTGTGTTATCTTCTCTATCAGCCAGGAATCTTCATAGTAGAGAGTTGGAGAGTAAGGTGAAAATATAGACAGAGAAATTTCCTACAGGTTAGCGTCTTAGCCTCCATTTTAATGTGTTGCCCAAGGAAAGCATGAATACCTGGTTACATTTCTAGGCACAATGCTAATAAGATCTTTTATATCTAGTCTACAAGACAAGTGCGTTTTGATGTGAGCAAAGCTAGGAAAGCATGATAAATGCTCCACATAATGACCATC
Source organism: Zapus hudsonius (assembly GCA_004024765.1). Lineage (NCBI taxonomy): Eukaryota > Metazoa > Chordata > Mammalia > Rodentia > Dipodidae > Zapus > Zapus hudsonius. The sequence goes on from PVHP010025017.1 coordinate 1,393, forward strand.
AGGCCACAGCTGCTGAGGAAAGCAACGCTGACTGGTGTTATCTCTGGCTTTTCTCAAATGCTCAAGAATGTAAGAAGCCAAATCAAAGCATTGCCTGCATATAGACTGAGCTTACATAAGCATTCTCAGCTGGAATTCTTGATGAACTCAAGCCCTTCCATTTAGATTTCCACCCTTAATGTTGTCATGTTGTGGGAAATAGTTTGGATGTTTATCTTCTTAGTAGAGTGAGCTTCCCAAGCACAAAGATTATGTGCTGGGATTCTGATTCCCAGAAACCAGCATAGTGATTGGGTTTATTTGCAAGGGAACTGAAATAATGTAGAACAGGATTTTCTGAGTCTCAACTTTGTAAAAGAAATTTTTTAGTCTAGAAAGATGAAGTCTAAATAGAGATGAAAAGTCTATTATGATGGAATGGCCAGGCTATGCTTGGATTTGATCCCCTTATTCAAGATTCAGATCAATGTATCACACAGAGTAAATTTCTTCCTATGTGATCTAGCTACCATTATTTATTTTGCAAGAACTTCCACACATATTAGAATATTATTCAACCATATAAAGGAATGGCATAGTTACATATGCTAAATACAGATGAGCCTTCAAATATTAGGCTAAGTGAAAGAGCCACATATTGTGTGACTCCATTTTGACATGTCTGGAATAGGAAAACCTATAGACAGAACACAGATTGAAGATTAGCAGGGCCTGGGAGCTGAGAGGATTGAGAGAAGAGACTGTCTAATGGAAGTTTGCTTGTGGGGTGATGAAGCTAGCTGTGCACAGTGAGTGTACTCTGTACTCGTTGCCAGTGAACTTAAACTTTAACATATATTTAACATGTTTAAACATATGGTTAAAATGATAACTTTATCACAATTCAAAAGGAAAAAAAAACAGGGAGAAAAACTTTTTTTTTTTTTTTTTTTTTTTGAAATGGGGTCTTGCTCTAGCCCAGGCTGACCTGGAATTCACTATGTAGTCTCAGGGTGGCCTTGAACTCATGATGATCTTCCTACCTCGGCCTCCCACTGCTAGAATTAAAGGTGTGTGCCACCATGCCCAGCTGTGAAAAACTTTTCATACATTTCATACAATTACTCAATAAAAACAAAGGCTAATTTTCATGAAAAATAATGTCTCTGGGCTCCTGTGGCACAAAGCAGCACAGGAAGTTTGAGAAAGCTGAGGGTTCCCTTGTTTAAAAGAATAAAAACAATTATACATAGAATGACAGTGGATTATTAAACTAAGGTTGCTGAGGACTAGCTCAGTGGTAGAGCATGAGTTTAGCACAGATGAGACCCTTGGGCCAATCCCTCGCACCAAAAAAAGTTAAGTGGGCAGAAGGATGGATGGATGGATGGATGATTGATTGATAGATAGATAGATGACAGATAAATAGATGAGAGAGGTGATAGAAGATAGATATATTGATAGATGATAGATAGATAGATGACAGATAGATGATAGATAGATAGATGATAGATAAATAGATAGATATAGATGATAGATAGATAGATAGATAGATAGATAGATAGATAGATAGATAGATAGATGATAGATAGACAGATAAGGTAAATCATGAAAATTACATGTTGGGCATATCTAACTTTGAAGCTAAGGAGGGACATTCCTCTGAGTGTGACCTCTTTATCACTATACAAACCAACCAAGCTAGTACATTGGCTATGACTCCTGTGGCCATTCCTATGGTTGCTCTGGCTAGTCAGCAAATTGGAAGCTCCAGGAGACTCTGCTCACATCCTGGCCTCCTGGTTTCTGTGTTTGTTTTCTTTTTCTTAAAATGCTTTATTTGGATGCATGTGAAATTGGTCATCAGACCTTCATATGCTAGAAGGCCCCCCTTGAATGTTCAGTAAAATGTTACAGCTTTGTAAAGAACTGACCAGATGTGGCCAACGTTAGTGGTTTGTGGTCTTGCTTGCTAAACGTTTTCTTTCCATGGTACCTCTCAAAAGTTCTAATTTTCCATGACACACCAGTATTGAGGATTGAGGTAAAGTGGGATGGCCAAGCAGACTGCTGTAGGTTCCTGTGGTAGTCTATGGTTGAGTCAAGGGCAGAGATAGGGGAGGACTGAGGTGGAAGCAAGGAACTTCAAAAGATGAGAGTGGTGGTGTTCTTGCCTAGAATGGAGGGAGTGTGGAGGAGGGAGAGAGACAGACAGGGAAAGGAGGAAGGGATGAGTTGAGGGAAAAGGAGAGAGAATGTTAGTGAAAGGCAAAGAGATCTTCCAAGATTGCACCATGTTTCTGTATGGAATCTGCTTTTCTATACATAACCACTTTTATTATATCAACACTCAAGGGACCAACAATGACTTATTTCCAGATTGTTTCCGTTATCAGTTTAAGTGTAACAAGAGATTTCAGATGGCTAGTTCTGAAGCAAGAAGCTGGGAAAATCAATACTTCAAAATAATTCTTGTAAAGTTGGTGAAAATGTGGGAAAAAGGCATCTCATGTTCCCAGTTGGTGGGAATGTGCACTGGGACAGCCATGATGGAAAACAGTAGGCTGGTTTCTCAAAAAAATAAATAAATAAATAAATAAATAAATAAAAACGAATAAAATAAAATACAGGAACCCAGCAGTCTCACTGTTATGGTGAAGATGCACCCTCACGGTCACTGGAGCATCACTTATAGGAATCAAGATAGGCAACTTAGTGCCCATCAGTAGATGAAGGTAATGGTGGTATATTGCACAAAATTAAATACTATTCAGCCAAAATAAGACCTGTACTTCAGAATGACGACCCAAGTAACCATCTGAATATGATGGGAACAGAGTGAAAAGGAGACTGGGACTCACTTGAAAAGCACAGCAAGCCAGCCCACACAAGGATGCTGACCGAGACTGTGAAGACCCACTGGAAGGAACTGGGAGTCCCTGGGAGCACAGCAGTGCCCAATGCAAGAAGTGGAGAGGCTGGTTTTTGTTTTGTTTTCAAGGTGTGTGCTTATGGTAGTGAGGAGAGGGGATGCTCATGATGACTTTACTTCATACGTGCTGAGTGCCAGGAAATCACAGGGTGATCAGAGACTGATAAGCAGATAAAAGGTACAAATGTGTGTGTGGGGAGGGAGAGGCTGAGTGGCAAAGACAGCTGGAGGCAAGGGCTGGAGAGGATTTCTGAGAAAAAAAGTCCAGATGCCTGAGGATGTTATGGCCCATAAAATCCAGAACCGCTGTGCTCTACTTCAGGAAACGGTGGAAGCTAGGGGTGTGGCCCAGTGAAAGAGCACTTGCCTAACACTTAACAGATCCTGGAATTCCATCCCCAAATGGAAAGGGATGGGGGAAGGAAGAAAGTGGAGAGGCAGCTCCTCGATGTGTAGTTTTAGGACCCCAACCACACTGTTTCTTTGGGTGTCCCCATCAACTCCAAGGTTTTATTGAGCATTTGGAATGATTAATGGGGCTAAGTTTACCTAGGGACAGTAAAATCAGATGACAGGGGTTAATTATAGCTGTTCTTTCTACTTCGAGGTACCAAATAGCCACAAAGAGCCATGATAAAGCAGCTGTTATAACTACTTTTCTTCAGAAATACCCAGCACGCACACTTTTAGGCATATCTGTACTTCCCAAAGTCTCTTATGCAGATTCCAAAAGTGAAAGATGCCTTCCAGAAGCCTTGATTTATCATCTCACAACTGCTTCCCCAGTACTCCCTTCCCATGCCTTTCCACTCTTTCAGAACGTTGCTATAATTCTGCCATCAGGTCAGGGGTTGTAGGCGTGGTGGTGGTAAATGATGTCACAGTAGCAGCGGAGAAGGTGAATTGCATATCCCAGCTGAGCACAGACGCTTGCACACTGGCAAGAAAGGAGGAAGAGAAGGAGAAAGGGGAAAAGGAGACAGGAACAAAAAATATATATATGTTTATATATGTATTATATATAAAATACATATATATTTTTTTTTTTGAGACAGAGTTTCATGTAACTCAGACTGGCCTCAAACTCACTGTGTAGCTGAAGATGAAGCTGAACTTCTCTTCCTCCTGATTCTACATCCAGAGTGCTGGGACTATAGGTGAGAACCACCACATCTGATTTATGTGGCTGGGAAGAAGCAGATCCTCAGTTTCATGCATGCTAGACAAGCACCTGACCAATGAAGCAACATGCCCAGTGAGATTCTTTATATAGTAACTAAATAATAAAAGTTGAAGGCTGAGCAGGTCTTAGGGAGGTGCTTGTCAATGAGTACAGTGCTATAGTTTCAGATGATGAAACCATCTTGCCCCAGATACATACTTCTGGGTATCTCTACCTTTGTCCATCTGCTACCTTGCTTCTGTGCCCCTGTAGGAACTTCCAGCTCCAGCCATACCTGTTATTTCCACTCATTCCTCCAAACTGTGCTTGCCACTGCTTTTTGTCATCATGTGTTCTCCATTGTGGCCTGTTAACATCAAGTCTTCAACAGACTGTTTCCTGATGTATCAAGTGTGTATTAGGAATGTCTTTTTTTTTTTTTAAAAGATAGGCTCTCACTATGTAGCCCAGGCTGGCCTTCCCAGTACTGGGACTATAGTTATGTGCCTGTTTCTTTAGATTTTTGATGACATATGAATACAAGGGTCTTGGGACTGGAGCCATACCTTCCTGTCTGTATTCACTGAGGTAGATAGAGAAACAGCAAGTGGAAACATCTAGACTGGGACATGGGACCAATAGTGAAGTTCTTCGGATTTTTTAGGAGACAGTGACCCAAGTTCCTTGGAAACTGCTTACTTTTGAGATTTTCCCATGTAAACCACCAGAACAACAGACTCCTGTAACATTCGGATTTAAAGTCCATTTCATGTGTATTGTGGTTATGAAATAGTAATACAGTCGGAGTACAAATACAAACAGAGTAGAAATCCTTCTGTCAGGATAAGAGTAGGTTTTCTGGAAAGTTGAGAATTTAGCATTCATTCCTGTGAATTTTGGAGTAAGACAGCAAGGGAAATATTCTAGTGTTTATAACATTTTCCTTTCACAGATGAACTTGGTAATATTACATTCTCAGTAATTAATGTAGCCAGATGTCTTTAGTATTTCAATTTTATTTTATAAAAACGGTCAATGAAATAAAATTAGAAATGGAATTTTACCAGACTGGCATTAAAAGGCAAGTCTGTTTGGTATGGCTGTTAAATGTCGAAAGAGTCTGTGTGTTGGGAAAATCACAGGTCTTTCCTGGGTGGATAAATGAGAAGGTCATGGGCAGGAATGAAGCGGCTGCCTTTTGATGGGCTGAGAAAACAGGAGGAACTGGCCTCAGCAGGTGTGCTGCGCACTCTGCACAGGTGCAGATTCCAAATGAGCAATTATTTATTGTATCTGGGCTTCTGTGACATAGTCGTCTTTCATCCACTCGTCACATTTCTACTGAGTCCCTTCAACGATGCTGTGCTACAGAGGAGGAGCCCTAGGTGCATTCACCGAAAGATGCCACCTTCAGTGTGCAGGTGACACTTGATACAGTATGACTAGTGTTTCTAAGTTCCTCGGTGACCAGCATTCTAACGATGGTAATAGGAGAAGGCAGTTTCCAGGGAAGCTTTCAGAGGTTCTGTGGTGTCTCTGTGGGAGAGTTTGATTCCAGTCTTGTCCAATGTTTGTGAAGAAAAAAAGCAGGTATGCTGCCGGCTTGCAGAGCACAGGCCAGTGACTGAGGACACCTGGTCTACTCTGTTTAAAGAGGTGCCTGTGTATTTTCTTGACTGCTTTTGGTAGCATTTTGATTTGTTATTTGAATATAGATGTCAAGAAAGCAGAATTTATTTTATTTTTTTAAGACCAGGTCTCATGTAGCCCAGTGTGGCTTAGAAATCACTATGTAGCCAAGGCTAGCCTTGAACTCCTGACCCTCCTGTATCTGCCACGCAAATGCTGGGATGGCTGGCATGTACCACCACAATCAACAGAAAGAGGATTTCAGACATTTTATTCATTCTCTGTGCAGTGGTGTGCCAGGGGTGCATGTGGTGGTATGGTGCCACATATCTCTAGAGATTATATGGTCTGTGCGTGTCTGGTTCGGGCACTCATGAGCCTCACCTGGAATGCTTTTGAAATTGCATCTGGGCCACACATGCAGATAAACCAATGCAGGGGTCTTGGATCATGGAGTTATTAAAACAAGATCAGGGGCTGAAGAGATGGCTTAGCGGCTAAGGTGTTTGCCTGCAATGCAGAAGGACCAGAGTTCGATTCCCCAGTGCCCATATACAGCCAGATGCACAAGAGGGCGCATGTGTCTGGAGTTCGTTTGCAGTGGCTTGGAGGCCCTGGTGCGCCCATGTTCTCTGCCTGCCTCTCTCTCTCTCTCTCTCTCTCTCTCTCTCTCTCTCTCTCTCTCTCTCTCTCTCTCAAATAAGTAAAAAATAAAATTAAAATAAAAACAAGATAAGGTGATCTTGAACTAGATGGCAACTCTTTGTCAAGCTGTGGTCTCATGGGCGAGAAAACAGTATGTCAGAGGCGACAAAGGCCATTACCGTCACCCTCAGCAAGCTGAGGAGATCCCTTAATATTTTAGGGACCTCAACTCAGGCAATCCCATAATTGGTGCAGAGAATTTCAGGGATAGCTATTATGACTCAGAGTTCAGGTTTTATTAAAAATTAGGGGAAAAGGCACTTGAGAATGAAAGCACATTCCAGGCATAGATGTGGGCTTTTCAAGGGACTCTCCCAGTTAAGTGCCTTAGTATCAGCCATAGGTACCATTTGGTGAGTCTCAGCATCTCCAAAGGTTGCTAAGACCCACCCTCCTCCACTCTCTCTTCACTAAAAGAGATGATGCAGAGGGGCTCCAGAAATGCCTTGGATAGGGTGATAGTCTGATAAGATAAAACCAGGAGTCACCAGTGTGGCACTAGGGTTTAGAACATGTCCTTTTTTATCATAAAGGGGTTTCTGGTGGGATTCCTAGAAAACTGTAGGTTTACAGCTGGGAAAGGAAAAAGACTTTAATCAGATGTTAATTGTTTTAGAATTCTTGCTTCTCAGTTCTCCAGAGGCTTCTGCAGAATTCTGGGGCTCCTTCCTCTGGTCCATAACCTCCCCTTTCCATCCTGCCTCAAGTAGGCAGAATAGAGTGGCCACACTAATATCTAAAGTGTTGCAGGACTTCAGGGTTGAAAGAATTTATTTACAATCACTATGACCAGAAGGTGTGTGAGTAAGTAGAAAAGAAATAGGTAGGATTTTTTTTTTTTTTTTTTTTTTTTTTGGTTTTTCGAGGTAGGGTCTCACTCTAGTTCAGGCTGACCTGGAATTCACTATGTAGTCTCAGGGTGGCCTCGAACTCACAGCAATCCTCCTACCTCTGCCTCCCAAGTGCTGGGATTAAAGGCGTGCGCCACCACGTAGGATTTTGATAGTTTGAAGTTAGTAAGAAATTTCCAGTGAGGGAGTGGAATGAAGGGAACACTGAGGCAGGGGAGGTAATGTGTCTTTGGGACTTCAGATCAAGTTACTCCTGAGTTTGCAAAGCTTCAGGGACATCTCAGGATAATGTACCTAACTAAGCAGGATCTAGTCCCAGACCAGACCTCTCCTCTCCTCCTGCAATTTCCCTTCCCCCAACACTTCTCTCCTCCCCCTCCCAATGACTGTGATCTAGCCCTGGAACCAGTCACCACACCCCTTCCTCTGCTTCTAGGGGTGCGCACATATCCCTCGTGCCACCCAGGAAATGCCACTCCACTGGTCCTCATTTCTCTTTGCTGACACTCTAGTCCTCAAGCTTCCTTTTAGATTCCTTGCTCCCTGACCAGTGCACACATAGCCTGAGGAGATGTGTGTTTTCCCAAGTACTGGCTCTGGGAAGGGCTGGAGATCCTAAGTGGCCCTACATGACATGGAGTGCCTGAATTCAGATTGGAAAGGGTCTGGAACAGCAGTTCTCTCCTTGGACTACACATTGGAATCACCTGGAGTCCTCTGTTCTGTGTAAGTTACTTTCTCCTTGCTGAGATGAATACCCAACCAGACGCAGCGTATGGAAGAAAAAGGGTTTATTTTACCTTATAGTTCGAGAAGGTAGAGTTTAGCATGGCAGGAGCAGAAAGCTAGCCTCACATCAGCAGGAGGAAGTCAAGTAGGGACTATAAATCCTCTCAAGGCCCATCTCCAGTGACACACTTCCTCCAGCAAGGCTGTACTTCCTAAATGATCCATAACATGCAGAACAGTGCCATGAGACTATGGAGGTCATAGTCCCTTTCCTATAAATGCTGACTTAATTGCTCTGAGTGTAGTAAATGGGGGTTTTCACATTCAAGTCTGCAGGAAGTCATCACTTTTCTTTGAAACTCTGATGGAGCCTTTATTCTTCCACAACTTCAGTGGGGTTTAATATGCCTTTTCACTTTAAATTTTTTATTTTTATGTGTGTGTGTGTGTGTGTGTGGTTGAACCTGGGGGCCGCTTGCTACTACAAACCAACACTAGACACTTGAGCCACTTTTTGCATTTGGCTTATGTTGCTGGCCTTTGTTTGCTTTGTTTTTCAAGACAGGGTCATGCTCTAGTCCAGGCGGACCTGGAACTCACTATGTCATCTCAGATTAGCCTTGAACTCTCAGAAGTTCTCCTACCTCAGCCTCTCAGTGCTGGGATTAAAAGTGTGTGTCATCACACTCAGCTGCTTTGTGCTTTTTTGCAAGTGCCTTTAATTTTTATACTTCAAAGTTTTAAAATGGATGGATATTTTCCTTGGGAATTTTTAAGTTTTTTTTTCATGTGTTTGTAAAAATGATATATGCCTTAGGAATTTATTTTCAGCCTTCTTAGGTATTACCTAAGCAATATTTCTGCATCCCTTTTATTGATTTCTGAGCAGTTTGGACTCCTTGATTTCACATTATGTTAAAGTTACATTTGCAGGGCTGAGGAGATGGCTTAGTGGTTAAAGGCTCTTGCTTGCAAAGCCTGTTGGCTCAGATTCGAATCCCAGTACCCACATAAAGCTTGGAATGTCACACCTATTCAAAGTAAATGGACATCTTTGAATATAATCTCTTTTAAAACCAGAAATGTGAAGCCTGGTTGCCTGGAACTAACTGGTCATAAAGCCATATACACAAAGTGGCACACACATCTGGAGTTCAGTGCAGCAGCAAAAACCCCTGGGGGACCCATGCTTGCACTCCCTCTCTCTCTTGAAAATAAATATAGATATATATTAATTAAAAGTTACGTTTTCACCGAGCATAGTGGTGCACATCTTTAATCCTGGTAGGAGGATCACCCTGAGGTCAAAGCCATGAGGACTGCACAGTGAATTCCAGGTCAGCCTGGGCTAGAGTGAGACCCTGCCTCAAAAAAATCCATTTATTTATTTATTTATTTATTTATTTATTTATTTATTTATACAAAGAATGAGCAAATAATGTGTTGGTATCCCCAGTTCCCCAATTTCCGTCTTCCCTGTCCCTGATCAACTGGATATCCTCCTCCATGGGCAGTCTGGTTCAGTCCATGGGGTAGGGGGTTATGGATAGCCTAGGAGTCCACCCCCTTTGCATGTTGTTACTGAGGGGTGCCATGTTTCTGGATATTCTCCTCCACCATGTCTCTTACAATCTTTCCTCCCCCTCTTCCACTCAGTTCCCTGAGTCATAGTGGGTGAGTATTAAGGCTGCTTTATTGTTGAGGTCTTAGGTGTCTCTGTACTTCTGCTTTAGGTTGTGTTGAAGATCATTGGTGTCTGTCTCACTGGCTTATCCTGGGTTGACTGATTGGCTGTGGTTATAGGTCTTTTGTTTATCCCAACACTCTCTGCGGGATTCCATGTGGATCCTTCATGGTAGGTCTGGGGTGGCTCATCTCTTGCCAGCTATCAGCCTGTGGGTGGCTCTTTGGTAGGGTTAGAAGAGCCACAGCTCTCTCGCCGCCTTCCCTCTTTCATAAATAAATAAATGAAGAATGAAAGATAGTTACATTTTCAAAGGGACATTTTAAGTTGAAATAAGTATTTATTTAAATATACTGAAAATAATTTCTCCTCTACTCCATTCTGTGCCCAGAAGGGAAAAGCCCTTGATGAGTACCAAATTTCCCCTTTCACTCTACAGCGCCCCCCCCCCCCCCCCCCCCCCCCCCCCCCCCCCCCCCCCCGTCATATTACCACTCTTGCAGGTACCCAATTAAAAATGGAAAGCAGTGTTTATAGTGCTAATTCCTGGCATGGTGATTTTGCTCCTTTAGATGTGTGGAGCTGTCTTTCTGCAGCTGTCTCTGTAGCATTCCAGCTGGTAGCTGCACCTTACCAGAAGAGGGTGTTCACTCTGGTATTCATTCAACATTTGCTTTTCAGCAAGATGCCAGAAAGCCTCCTAAGGAACAAGTTCAGAAGTCACTTCAGAAGGGTTTGAAATGCTAATTCACAGGTATGAATACCCCTCAGCTTGGAATGTCACACCTATTCAAAGGAATATTCTTTGAATATATAATCTCTTTTAAAACCAGAAATGTGAAACCTGGTTGCTTATAGCTAAGAAAGAGAAAACTTCCTTGAGATTCCCACGGTGATTTTGTTTCAAGAAACAAATAAATAAACAAATAGCCTCAACCCTCCACCTAAGAATGTTCCCAAGTAGCCACAAGTGTAGCTTTAAGCATGAATGCCTGTGTATGTATGTTTCATGTGCATGTATGTAAAACACACATACTTTGAGAATTTACTGTATTAATGTAATGAAGCCTAGCTCATTTACTAATATACTCTCTTTTTACAGAAAGCTTATTGAAGGTTTTCTCAAATATAAAAACAGTTATTCCAGAAAATGATAAAATAGAGAAGGTAAAATAAAAATTTACCTTCTACAAATAATGGCTGTTTACATTATATATATATATATATAGATAGATAGATAGATAGATATAGATATAGATCTAGTCAGTTTTCTACACAAACATTTAGTATATCTACATGAACTATCATTTTTACTTTTTAAAAATATATATATATTGTTTGTAAGCAGAGAGATACAGAGAGAGAGAAAGAGAGAGAGAGAGAGAGAGAAAGAGAGAGTGAGTATGAGCGAACCAGGGCCTCCAGCCACTGTAAACGAACTCCAGAGGCATGCATGCCCCACTTTGTGCATCTGGTTTATCTGGTCAATTGATTCCAGGTCCTTAGGCCCTGGAGGCAAGTGCCTTAACCACTGATCCATCTCTCCAGCCCTATCCTTTTTACTTTTAAACAGACCTAGGGCTTGATTTTCTTACCTCCTAATGTCTATAAAAGTATCTTATATCTTTACATATTTTCTAACAAAGTGATTGTATAACTTTGAACTTTTTGGAAATGTGTATATTATATCTATGTATATGAATTCCTACTTAAAGCAAGAGTAATCTCATCTAGAACTTATAAGTTATTTTCATTTGAAATTGGGAACCTGGAATTTATATTCATTTTAGCAGACAATGGGCCTACCACTTTAGGAAGTCTAATTGGCCCTCCATGGAGTTCCACATCCATGAATTTAACCAACCACAGAGAGAAAATATTTGAGGCACATCTATACTAAATATGTGACAGACTTTGTTCTTTGTTGCAGTGTGACAGCTATGTCTATTACATTTCCATTATGTTAGGTATTACTAGTCACCTGGAGGTGAGCCAGGCCCTGAGTAGATCACCACAAAAGATAAAGATTTGAGAGGGTGGGCAGAGGTGATTTGCAAATACTGTGCCATTTGATTTAAGGAATTTGGTCATCCTTGGATTTCAGCATCCTGAGGACTGTGGGAGTTGGGTCCTGGGACATTCTTCCCCCATGGATATTGAGAGACTGTGGTGATGTGCCATTTATTCATTTAGGTATAGCAACTGAAAACTTTTGAAGACAGGGTGCATTTTCCAGAAGCAACCAGAACCTTTCCTTCGTGACCTTGGAGTATATATCATGGGCTCTCTCTCAGTGCTACCCTCATGGAGAGTGGGTCGCAGCTGAAGGAGGGAGGAGAGTTAGCAAACAACCGGCTTGCGTGCACATACATACACATACTCATGGCAAATTGTGAGAGTCTCTACAGCCAAAAGGTCTTCTGGATCTCCACTCTCAGATGACTCAGCTCTGCCCTGCTGCTTTGATTACCTTATTAAGATCAGATCTCATCACCCAGGAGCAGCTTGGATAATGTAAGAGCATTTAAGTAATTATGACAGGTGAATAGAATCTAATACCATCAGCTCCTTTTGAATAGATTATGACCCTCTTTGGTAGCTTGTAAACTTGGAATAAGAGAATGTCCTGGAAGGTCCTGATCTTAGAAGAAAGCCACGCTTTCTGCTGCTTCCTTTTAGGAGCCCTGTCTTCACAGCAGTTGTTGCCTAAGTTAACCAAAGGCAGCACATTGATTTGAGGGTTTGTAAATGCTGTCTGTTCTCATTGTTCATTGGTGTTTCAAGGAGGGGAAAGGATGAGATCTCTGCTTCTTAGTCATTCTCCCTGACTCCAGCTCAACCTTCATTCCCCTTCACCCAGTTCCCATTGTAGAGCAGAAAAAGCTGCTTAAAAGCCTGGTTTATTTACCTAATAAACTGGCTCTTGTATTGCCTGGGAAATGCTAAAATTTTTCAGTCAAGAAATCCTAGTAACAAGCAAACAGAGGTCCAGCAGTCAGGTCTGAAGAAACAACAAAATGAAGGTCAGCTAATATCACCATTATTCTCCTTCCTGGTGGCCATGACAGTGCTGGGGTTTATTTGCAGATCCCAGACTTCGAATCATTGCCCGCATTGTTAGCTGCCCAAGTATTTCAGGCTGTGCCAACAGTTTCAGATATTAATGTATTCTAGAGATCAGTGAATGAAGAATTCCTCTGCACTTTATTCCTTTTTGATTTTTTTTTCCCCTTTCCATACACTTTGTTGGCAGTGTCTTTGTCTGCCTGACGTTGCTGGGCATTCTTAATGAGAGCAAAGAATTGTAGAAGGAAAAAGGCAACAGGGGAGGGAGAGAGAAAACAGGTGAGAAAAACAGGGCACATTTAGGTGACATTTTTACAAACTAGTCAGGTGCGTGAACTCAGAGAGGAAAGAAGCCACAGAGCAAAAGCTTTGCGGAAAGTGCATTTTGGAGGATGCCTAACTCATTGATTAGCTGCTCACAAGCGCCACCACCCCCCCACACCCAGCCTCGTGCTGCTTTGGTATTCATTCCAGCTTCCTTATTGCAGCCACTTCACAACCTACCCTGGGCAGCTGCTAAAAGGGGGAAAAATTAAACCGATTCATACTCGCAGTGACTTACTGCTGCAGAATAATTGGTTTCTGTTTGCAAAGAACATTATCACAGCAAAGCCTAGAAAACAGAAAGGCCTGTCTAAAAGTGGTTTATGGGGATCGGGTAGAAGGTGGCTACCCGGGGACAGTGGGAGAGATGTAAAAAAATCACATTTCCAAGAAAGCAATTAGCTAATAATGAATTTTTTTTCATATCGTTCCATGCTCGGGTTTGTCCTTCTGTGGCATGGATGTGGGGTGCTGGTTCTGTGGCACATCCTTTGATACCTCCTGGAAATGGTAATGAGACTAAACCAGTTAAAGAGCTCTTTAGACAGCGCAATGCTTTGGGAAGGCCGGAATGAAATGCAGACCCTCTGAGGGCTTCTCTGACACACAAGAAGTCCCTTTGTTTCCTGTTTTATAAACCAGAGGCATGTCTAAAATTGCAGGGAAAGTGAGAGGGGGCTGAGGAGTTGGCGCCGGGGGCCTGGCTTTCTATATTTAAAAAGAGGAAAAACTGTTCACTACTTATCCCTGCCTGGATTTGATAGGCAGTCTAGGGCGTTTTGAAGTTCTGAAGGAAGGGTCTCTGAAGATGTAAGCGGGATCTGTCTTTCACTTAGACTTAATTAAGAAACTTGCTGGCTTTGTCTGTAGGGGGCCCATTACGCACAAGCTGCAGCCCCCTCTGAATAGGGGCTCAGCCTGGAAAGTGTATACAAGCCCGGCTGCCTTTGTGTCCTGTTGCCAAACTGGAGGCAGGAGCAAGTGCAAGCTGGGCTCTGCCAGAGGCCAGTCCGTTCGTTGTTCATACATGTGAACCCACATCGCAGACCGTGCTACAGCAAGTGCACCGCCATTCCCAGGGGACCTAGAACTAATGAACCTTTTAGAAAACAAAGATAGTAAACAAAAAAGGGGTGTTTTGGGGAGGAGAGAGTTTGTCTTGTTCTAAGGATGGACTGCAGAGGTAGACAGTGTCTCTAGATGTAGAGCCTGGTGCCTGCACAGCCTCACCCCCACCTTGATCCTCTCCAGCCTAGGGCACAATTTTGCCTGGTCACTGTTTCCCCTGGTGTGCTACTGTGGCCTATCCTATTTAGAACAAAGTTGCTGAATGCCTCAGAATAAAGAACAGTTGGAAGGCTGTGAGCAGTGGTTAATCAGCTAATTCGCATTTCAAAAGGTACTAATAAGAGGTGATAAATTCAAATAAAGCCTAGGGTATGAGTACTCTACTCACTCTGGAAAGCCTTTCCTTCTGTTTTTCTCCCTTCCCATCTCTGCCTTTCCCTTTGAAGCAGTTAGGACCTCCCAGGGTACCCACACCTCTGCCCTCCATCCCCCCACCTCCCAGCAGGAACCCACAAACCTTCACCTTCCTCTTGGCTGTGAAGCTGCAGGCCCCTGGGGTCTGCTCTTTTACTTTGGCTTTACCCTGACTCTGAACCCCTACACACACACACACACACACACACACACACACACACACACACACCTCTTGCCAGGATCCAACCTTTTTCCTCTCAAATGACAACTTGGTCATTGTCTCATCATTGCCTATTGGATGACACCCTTAGCCAGCGCTGTACAGTTGCCATTTGCTTGGTCATGGACCCTTTGTGTTTGGCATGAAGTGCCCTACCCTGTGGTTTGCAGTGAAAACCCAACTTTGTGACTGTTCATTGGTCTCCCGGTGGCACTGCATCTCCGCCACTCCCCACGGTGGCTCTTCTACCACTGCTCCCATGTGTTTGCTATTCGGAGTTGTGTGGGCTACATCTTGGGTTTTCCAGTGAGCTCTTCATAAATTTGGTCTTTCTGTACTTATAGACCAATGACTGGAAATCACCAAGTGGGACTGTATAAATAAAGATGAGATACCAAACACCAAGTGCTTTTGTTTCAGCTAGGAGTTCAGCTCAAACATTGGAAAATTAGCTTATCTGGACTCTTCTTACCTCCTCCCCAGCCATTGGCAAAATGTAGAATGTGATTGCTGTTATTAGAACAGGGCTGTAAAAGATGAGGAAATACCCTGTAGCGTCCTTTATCCAGGGACCAGAGGCAGCACAACCACACTCAGCATCTTAGGTCATTTTTGTTTTTCTTTTCCTGTTGTCATAATATGTATGTGGCATCTGTCCTATGTGACTCTCTGCTTTTCTGAATTCCAGAACACCTCAGCTCATCATGCTCTGAAAATCATATTCTGTCCATGAGTGACAAAGAATTTCTTGGACTTCAGCTTTGAGAATTTGATGACATTTGGAAATATCCTTATGAACCCTAAGGTGGCTATTGACCCTAAACAGTATCTTTGGATCTGGCCAACCTCATGGGTTTGTCACCCATGATGAAGAAGACTCTGCTTAGAACACCCTCTGTTTCTTAGCATCACCTTTGATTATTATTCAGGTCCTTAATTAATCTTGAAGGAATCCTATCTTCAGAGGGACCTCCAAGGCCACTTCTGCATGGGAATGCACAGTTGTACATGAGGAGGAGGGGGATATTGAAGAATGGAAAATAGATCACAAAGAAGGCTGGATGTTGGAAATAGTTAGAATCATCTGGTTGTACTTTGAATGTGAAATGTCCCTGTAGGCCTCGTGCGCTTGAGCATTTGGTCCCAACTGGTGCCCTTGATGGAATCTTTAGGAGGTATAGTCTCACTGAAGGAAGTGGCTCATTGGGAGAACATTGATGTTTTTATAGCCTGGCCCCACTTCCTGTCCACTTTCTGTTTCTTGTTCTGCCAAGATTTGAGCCAGTGAAGTGTCACAATTCTTATTAATTACTGCCAAAGAGCTGCACACTTCCACCATCAGGCACTACCTGACACTATTTCTTCCCTCCATGATAGACTGCTTCTCACCAAACCATAAGCCAAAACAAACCATTTTACCCTTAGGTTGCTTCTTGTCAGGTATGTGATCATAGCAACAAGAAAAGAACTAGTGCACATTTCATTGTCACAACAACTGTTCCTATAACCAAGTACTAGTGCTGGTCACCAAAGACTATCGGATGAGAGGACTGCCATTGCTATGCCTTGGGATTTTTTATTTTTTATTTGTTTGGTTTTTTGAGGTAGGGTCTCACTCTAGCCCAGGCTGGCCTGGAATTCACTCTGTAGTCTCAGAGTGGCCTTGAACTCACAGTGATCCTCCTACCTCTGCCTCCCGAGTGCTGGGATTA
Source organism: Zapus hudsonius (assembly GCA_004024765.1). Taxonomy (NCBI): domain Eukaryota; kingdom Metazoa; phylum Chordata; class Mammalia; order Rodentia; family Dipodidae; genus Zapus; species Zapus hudsonius. The sequence continues at coordinate 17,868 of PVHP010025017.1, forward strand.
AAGGTGTGTGCCACCATGCCCTGGCATGCCTTGGGATTTGATGTGTTGCCAGAATTCACCAAAATAAATTCTATCTCCTTGACTCCAAGCATCCCTTACTACAAGAGTCCAGTTCCTGCCTGGCTTAGCTAGTGAGGAGGCAGGAGTCATACTGACCTTTGGCCCACTGCCTTCTCCCTAGACTCATGAGCAAACTACTCCTCAGTTGTTAGAAAGAGGAGTGGACACTGAGCAGCTGGAAAAGTGCTGTGTGGAAACTTGCAGTTTCACGAAGCATTGATTGTCGGAGGTGATGGACAGCCCCTCCCACTGAACCTTGCAGTTCTGTCTACAACCCAGTGCTAAGTGAGAACTCTTGGGTCCTTGATAAGTGCATACACACAGGATGGTGTATCAGGATCATTTCATCATATTTCATACTCATGGCAAGTTTAATTACAGTTATCCCTATGCTACAGTTAGACCAACTGAGGCTAGGTAACAGTGGAGCTATTATTCCAACTCAGCTTTTCTGACTGTCAAGTTCCCCTGTCTTTGCACACACTGTGAGCACACACTACGAGGAGCTCAGGGTGAGCTGTGTGGTGTTCCCTGGCTCATGGGTGACTGTCTCTGACATCTACCGCCAGAGCTGTTGATGATGTAAAAAAAAAAAAAAGAAAAGAAATAGACCACTCACTTGGCTAAAAATGAGGCAGCTTTTCACTTCCAAGAATTCCAGATAGGAGAATAGTGATGATTAGCTGGACAGCTGTCCGTGTTCTAATTCCCCAATTAAAAATACAGTACACCCTTTCTTTTACACATGACTGTGTGTAGAGCCCTGTGACCTTGACTCAACCACCCAGTGTTTCAGCTTTCTCTTTGAAAATGCCTGAACACACAGCCCCCATGCCTCTCTTCCCAACTGGACCCTGTTCCCTAAAACTTGCTTCTAGGACCCATATGCACTCCCATTCTGACAGACCCTTTTCTGCCATCTGCTGTGGCCCTCAGTGTCCCTTGTCTGTTGAGTGTCCAGCCTACCATATCCACCCACACCTACCACTTACACCTTCTGTCAGGAGATAACATTGTCCAAGCTTGCTTTCTTCATAGTCAGAGACCAGTGCAGCCTGGGAAAATGCGCTCTCTGCATTCTGTCCGTCTTCCTTCTCCACCAGGCCTGTGTTATATGGATCCTTTCCTTCCCTCTGGTTCCTAAGCCTATCCCCGTGCCTCACCATAGAGTGCTCAGGGAACCACAATTCTTTTTTTTTTTTTTATATTTTATTTTTTCATTTTCAAGCAGAGAGAGAGAGAGAGAGAGAGAGAGAGAGAGCACCAGGGCCACCACCTTGTGGGTCTGGCTTATGTACTGGGGAATTGAATCCAGGGCCTTAGGCACTGGAGGCAAGTGCCTTAACCACTGAGCCATCTCTCCAACCCCCACAATTCTTATTAATTACTCTCATCCATTTTTATTTCTGTCTCTCACCACCATCATTTCTAATTCCCCTCCCCTTGATTGGATATGAGATTAAGGCATATTTTAAGAATATTTATGACATTTATTAAATATAAGATTATTTGATGTGTTTTTAATGTAAAAATCATGGCTCTTGAACAAAGTACTGCTCTCTTTAGAAAGCCATAATGAATGTAATTGTTTTTTATTGCTATGTAGTCTTCAATTGATTTTTCCCCTCAAAGGTTTTTAATGTTTTCCTCCCTATTTTAAGCCCAGGGAAGGAGAAATTTCCAAAGGTTATTAGTTCATTAGCTGTTAGAAGGAATAATTGATCTGTCAACTCAAAGGATTTATAAGGATTTGGCTCGCAGAATTCATGAAAGCAGCAGCATATGTTTAAATTCTGCTTCAAAAGAAAACATTTCAGAAGGGGCTTCCCCTTACTTTTTGCAAGATAAAAATTAGCATCTTTCTGGTGATGAAAGGTCCCCCAATGTTTAATCTTAAGGACTCACAGCTGAGTGTTTGCACCCATACCTGTAACATCTGGCTATGTATTTCTATCAGAAGAATGAATTATAAGTACTATAAAGATTTCAGTTTTTCTCAATGGTTTTTTTCCCCCCTCTTGAAAGGAATGGAACACAAATAACATTTCTTCAACCTCAAATGAGTTTTTTTTTTTAACTTTTTTTTTTTTTTAAGCAAATGCACCCAAATTGGGTTTGGTTCACAAAGGAAAGACTGACTGCAGAGCTAACAGACCCATCATTAGCCATCCTGCCCTCTCAAATGCCCTGTCCATTGCACTGCTCACAATATAGGACTAAGGCCATAAACAAGGGATCCAAGAGAGCTCTGGACAAGAAGTGTACAATGGAGTGGGATAAATTTCCTTAGCATAAATAGCAGTCTCCAAGGGTGACTGGTATGAATGGATCCCTGCTGTGAGGGTCTCTGTGCCCACAGAGGAGATCTGTGGCTTTAAGAGCTCTGGTCCCACCCCCTGGGCTGTGGAAGTGCTCAGTCTCCCCTGCTGGGCTTGGTCCTCAGGCCCCCTGTGGGCCTCCTCTTTCCTTTCAAGCTGTGAGTCCTAAGGAACTCAGTGACAGCTCCGCTTTCATTCTGCGTGCAAATCCTTGAGCGGTTCCTAGTGCTTTCAAAAGGAAAATATAAGACATTTTACTTATTCTGTCCAGCAGGACCATGGACGTCTGGTAAGACCCAGGGTTGTTCTGGCAGTCAGCCTGGGGGAGAGTTTCCTCTCTGTGATAACCTGTAACCCACATTGTGTGCATACCACATCCTTTACCTCATGCCCTGTGGGATACCATCTCATTTCAGCACTCCACCTAGAACCAGGGTACTGCTGGCTCATGTCTGGATGACCAAGGGACAGAAACTATACTGGAGGAAAAAAAAAAAGCTGTCCAATAGTACATGCCAAAGGTTAGTCTGCAGGTCTCAAGCCCCTTCTCTAAAATGACATGCTATTTGCATGTAACCTAGTAGCCCCTTTTGTATATAATCATTTCTAAATTCTGGTACCTATTATAGTATTAATACTATGTAAACAGTTATATTGCTTAGAGAATAATGACAAGAAAAAAGTCTGTATGTGTTCAGTACATTTGCAGATTTTTTTCCTAAGTATTTGCAATGCCTGTTTGAACCCTTGGGCACACTGTATTCATGCTGTTTTTTTTTTTTTAATTTCTAAACTTTTACATTACTTATTAATTTCCTGGAATGATGTATAGGGTTTCACTCACACTTTATACATAATTCTCTTCTCTATGCTATCTTTTTTTTGTTCTCCTGTGTATTAGTGTTGTTACTTAAACTTTGTATTCCATTGATTATAGATAGCATATTTGCCTCATCTTTCTGTTTTTCTGCCGTTCACTTTTATCAGCTATTATTTTTGCATTTCATTTTAACCACAATATTTTTTACTGTACTTTTTTCCATTTTTGATATTTTCATGCATGTACATAATTTATTTTGATCTTATTTCCCCTGATTACATACTTACTCCTCTCCTCCTCCTATTAATACCCTTCTTTCTGATTAATCCCCATTTTTTGTACTTTAAAAAAAAACACATTGAGTTAAATTAGGGTTAAATTGCATGATCAGGGATGGAAGGTCATTTACTATAGAATAAGCAACTTGCCAGTGGTTATACCACTGTGAACCTCACCCAGAAACCATTAACTGCCATGAAATAGTCTGGGAGGTCTGGGGTCTTATGTACCCGTATGTCCCTATCAATGGTAAAGTATTAACAGGCTCAGTCTTGTGCAGAAAACCACAGCTGCTGCGAGTTCCTGAGTGTGATGGCCGTCGTATCCAGAAGACAGCCTTTCACAGCCTCCTCTCCATCCTCCTGCTCTCACAGTCTCTCTGCTCCTCCTTCCTCAAGGATCCTTGAGCCTTGGAGGGGTGGTTTAGCTGTTGTGTTTGAGGCCGAGCACACAGTTATTCTTGCAATGTTGCCAGCTAGCTATCTTTCATGAACCACTGCCTACTGTAGGAGGAACGTCTGGATCAAAGCTTCTAGCAGTACTAATCTATGGGGAGAATACAGATATTTAGAAGGCAGTTTGATGCGCTTGTCTGTGGAGCAGAATTGTAGTAGTAGGACCTCTGTCCCTAGCCATAACTTTTGGCCAGGTTTAAAGTAACAGGCATGAAATCCTCCCTGTGTATTGAAATCAAATCTAAGAAAGCAGCCAGTTACTCCCATAACATTCATGCTACTATTTGACCAGTAGGACATCTTGCCTAGCAGGTAGGTTATGGAATACACCAAGTTCGCTGTTCTCTCCCAGTAGCTTACCTAGTCCTCTGTAGCACATAGAAAGGTAGCTGGCAGGGAAGAAACTTTCAGCTCAGTTCTAGCTTAGTTTCTCAATGTCATGCAACTGAACTACTTGGTGTCTTTAGCAATAGGGACTGACTGTCTCGTTTTGGTGTGCAACCAGGAGTAATGGCAGTAGCTTCTATTGTTTAGAGACCTCTGTATTCTCCCTAGCCAGTGACTCATTGGGAGAACATCTCATCCCTGCTACTGTGCTTTAGTTACCCGTGACTTCTGGGAGCAGATTTATCCACCCATGTAGGAAACCTTCATTTCAGTACTTTTTTTTTCTCAAGGTAGGGTCTCACTCTAGCCCAGGCTGACCTGGAACTCATTTTGTAGTCCCAGGCTGGCCTCGAACTCATAGCAATCTTCCTCCCTCTGCCTCCTGAATGCTGGGATAAAAGGTGTGTGCCACCATGTCTGGACCAATTTTTTTTTAATTTCATTTTAATTGACTTAGCAAATAGTAGGTTTCCTGTAGTTTTGAATCATCTTCCCACACTCCCCTTCTCACGATCCCGCTGCCCTTACCCTGCTTCAGCCTTTGCCTCCCCCTCTCGTTCCCCTCCGCTTCTGTGTCCTGTGTGCTGACTATCACCACCATCAACCACACTTTCCCCACGGTCCAGTTCTAGTTCTTGGCCTCTAAACATGGTTTGTTCACAGCCTGGTTTTGTCTTCATATTTTTTTTCCTGGAAGCTTTTAACCTCTTTCATCACATATGGTGTATGTAGTGCAGGTTTTTTTAGTTTCTAGGCTCTCTTTCTTGATATCTCTTTTGTCTTATTTGATTTTTGGTGATAAGGACTGAGCTACAGGCTCACTTACACTAAATATACACTGTGTCCAGGACATACACCTCCAGGCATAGAGCTCTTTTTCTGAATTAGTGCAGTAGAATCGGTTATTGTTTTAATGAGTGCAATGTTCTTTCTTCATCTCTTCAAGAATGACAGCTGTAGATTGTTGTGTATTGTATTATTTTCTTTTTTAATATTTTATTTATTCATTTTCTAGCAGAGAGAGAGAGAGAGAGAGAGAGAGAGAGAAGAGAGAGAGCACCAGGGCCACACCTTGTGGATCTAGCTTATGTGGGACCTGGGGAATTGAACCCCGGGGCCTTAGGCACTGGAGGCAAGTGCCTTAACCTCTGAGCCATCTCTCCAGCCCTGTATTGTATTATTTTCGAGTTCTCTTCTCTTACTAGAATTATTTCTGTGTCCTTTCGAGTCAGTTTTTCCATGTGTTTATTTGTGTGTTCTTTTACCATTCTATAAACTTTGCTTAAGTGCTAGAAATATCTTGGGGCAGGGCTGTAGAGATGGCTCAGGGGTTAAAGGCACTTACTTGAAAAGCCTGCTGGCCTGGGTCTGATTTCCCTGTACCCACATAAAGCCAGATGCGCAAGGTGGCACATGGATCTGGAATTTGTTTACAGCAGCAAGAGGCCCAAAGATGCTCACTTTCTCTCTCTCTCTCTCTCTCTCTCTCTCTCTCTCTCTCTCTCTCTCTCTCTCTCTCTCTCTGTATTTCTCTGCTTGAAAATGAATAAATAAAATAATTTTTAAAAATGACAATTCTTTCCCCTTACAAACATCAGAAATCACCAAGTGAGCTCACAGAGCATATACAATAAATATTTCATTTTCCATTTGAAGCGCTTTAGAGTTCAAGGTGTTTTACTAGTTGTGAAAAGTCATCCAGGTCTACGCCCTGCATCAAGAAGCTCAGTGCAGTGGGGGAGTTCATTCAGGTATAAAAATAGCTCTTCACTACAGGCAAAATCAGATCAGTGATGGAAGAGGAATATAGGTGAAGAAATATAACAATATAAAATAAAAGGAAAGATGCTTCTTTCTTAAAGCATTACTCCTTTAAAGTAGCCAGAATGTTTCTTAATGAAAATTGTCTTTCTCTTTCAGTGACTTGGCTCTCAATTCTATTGCTGAGTATAATGTGATATTATTAGAGATCAATGGTCCAGGCAACTATTTTTTTTTTTTTTTTTTTTTTTTTTTGGTTTTTTGAGGTAGGGTCTTGCTCTACCCAGGCTGACCTGGAATTCACTCAGTAGTCTCAGGCTGGCCTTGAACTCATGGTGATCCTCCTACCTCTGCCTCCCAAGTGCTGGGATTAAAAAGTGCGCCACCATGCCCAGCCAGGCAGCTATTAAATAGCTAGGTTAATGGATTTTCTACATTGCTCCACTGCTTCTTATTTCAAAGTATAAATTTGTATACAATCATTAAGCCATACTCTTACAAGTGAGGTGTAGGAGTTTGATATATAAACTAGTATTATTTTTCTCTACTTTTAGACTTTGGGCTCCTGTAGAGGAGACTCCCAGCTCTGGCATTGAGACCTTGAGCAAGTTTCTTAGCTTCTCAAAGATTTGTCTATATATCTACAAAAGTGGAGGAGTCACAGTGTCAACTGAAAAACCAGATCACCCTGACCACCATGAATCCCCACAAAGTTAATCTCAGCATATCACATCTTAAAATACTCAAGTCCAAAACCAAGCATACACCCCAGCTCATAATAAAACCAGCTACAAGAATTCTGATGTTATAGCCTATGGTGATTTGAGTATGAAATGTCCCCCATAGCCTCATGTGTTTATGATTAAGCCTCATACTTAGCTGGTGGAGCCTTAGGGAACTGGAGCCTTGCTGGAGGAGGTGTGTCACTGTGACCAACCTTGAGGTTTATTAGTCCAGTCCACTAGCTATTTAGCTCACTTTTGCTGCCCTACCCTGATGGTGATATTGTGAAAATGTGAGTTGGTTTGTTCTACCATGATGAAACATCCCTTCAAAGCTGAAAGATGGAAGTAAACTCTTTCCTTCATGAACTGCTTCTGGCTGGGTGTTTTGTCCCAACAGTGAGAAGGTAACTGCTACACAGCTTTTACTGAGCCTTTCATATGGAAACAGAAGAATAGGCTATTTTGTAGTCCAAATCCAAGATTTCTTTGAAAATATAAAATTATAAAGAGTCACTACTGGGGCCAGAGAAATGGCTCAGCGGTTAAGGCACTTGCCTCCAGTGCCTAAGGTCCCTGGTTCAATTCCCCAGTACCCACATGAGCCAGACCCCAGACTCACAAGGTGGTGGCCCTGGTGTTCTCTCTCTCTCCCTCTCTCTCTCTCTCTCTCTCTCTTCTCTCTTCTCTCTTCTCTCTTCTCTCTTCTCTCTTCTCTCTTCTCTCTGTATCTATCTGTCTGCTTGAAAATGAATAAATAAAAATATTTTTTAAAAAAGAGTCATTACTATCCAGGCACAGTGGTGCAAACCTGTAAACCATATCACTTGGGAGAATAAGTCAGGAAGATTTCCACTTCAAGGACACCTTGTATGATAAAGAGAAAGATAGATAGATAGATAGATAGAGAGAGAGAGAGAGAGAGAGAGAGAGAGAGAGAGAGAGAGAGAGAGAGAGAGATTAAAATTGGGGAGGGAATGAAGAGGAGAGGAGGGAGGGATATATGAAAAGGAAGAGTTACCACTTTTTCATGCACTGCTCTTGTCCCAGCAGCTGTCCTCAGGTCCCACCCCCTCTAGCTATCTTCAGATCCCCTCTAGCTGTCTTCAGACCCCCTCTAGCTATCTTCAGATCCCCTCTAGCTGTCTTCAGATCCCCTCTAGCTGTCCTCACATCCCCTCTAGCTGTCTTCAGATCCCCTCTCTAGCTGTCCTCAGACCCTCTCTGGCTGTCTTCAGATCCCC
>PVHP010025018.1:0-25578 GCA_004024765.1 Zapus hudsonius
GAGAGAGAGAGAGAGAGAGAGAGAGAGAGAGAGAGAGAGAGAGAGAGAGAGGCAGGCAGACAGAGAATATGGGCGCACCAGGGCCTCCAAGCCACTGCAAATGAACTCCAGACACATGCGCTCTCTTGTGCATCTGGCTGTACGTGGGCACTGGGGAATCGAACTCTGGCCCTTTTGCATTGCAGGCAAACGCCTTAGCTGCTAAGCCATCTCTTCAGCTCCCTTTTTTTATTTCAAAAAGGACCAAATTATCCAGTTGCCACAAGAGACAACAAAAGAAATTTTCAAGAGAAAAATCCCAAAGTTCAGCCTAGACTCAATATAAAAGTCTCACAAGGCCAGGCGTGGTGGCGCACGCCTTTAATCCCAGCACTGGGGAGGCAAAGGTAGGAGGATTGTGGTGAGTTTGAGGCCACCCTGAGACTACATAGTGAATTCCAGGTCAGCCTGGACAGAGCGAGACCCTACCTCGAAAAACAAAACCAAACCAAATGCCTTACCATTTAAACAAGACAGTGATGCCATCTTCAGAAGAGAAACTAAAAAATGAAACTCACCATAAGAGCATCATTTGCTTCTGGGGCAGAATCGAGGAGGTCATCTATGTCATCCCCAAGGACCATGTCTCCATCTTCCAAGAAAGCTTCCGGCATTGTGAAGAGGACCTTCCCACCATTGGCCAGCACTGTGGATGGCAGAGTGCTCTCATCCACTCGCAGTGGCAAAAGAGAAGTCAAAGGCATCGCAGGAACTGAAGCCAGCTCACTCCCAATGTCAGGAGAAAAACTGGATGCAGGTAGGGAGACAACCGGAGGAGCTTCCTGCCTCAGGGTTACCAAATCTGCAACATACAAGGAGATGGACTGACACACACCGGTGTTCCAGTAGAAATAGTCACAGCCTCATTTTAATAATCACATAGCAGTTGTACTTGATAGTACTACATAATATAATACGCAGTCTGAAATTGGCCAACCATGACAGTTTTTTCAGAGTGTGAAGATAGTACATGAAACATACCTGGCTCAATATCTTCCACAGAATAATTTACAACCTAGAAACCAAAACAACAGTGAATCTCGTGTTCAGGACTCTGGGCTATAATAGCAATCTGTAAAGCCATCCCCATAGTGATGCTGATTTGCACAGAAATTAAGACTCAAGAAACAGGAACATTCAAACTTCCATACGCATGTGAAGCTAGCAGTACCACCACATGTTTTTGTTTTGCAGCCTTGAACTCAGTGATCCTTCTACCTCTGCCTCCCGAGTGCTGGGATTAAAGGTGTGAACCACTATGCCCGGCAATTTATTTTTTATCCAGTGCCCTTCAGAACTAGCATTGGGCCCTAAACCATGCTGCTCACAAATGCCCTCCTGGACTGCAGGAAGTGCTGGCTAAGACTGAAACACATTAGTTGGGCTGTTTTGTTTACTTTCCTCCAGTGGCAGGAAGCTCTGGCCAGTTATTATCTGGAAGACCAAAGGGACGCACGCTAAAAACACTGAAAGCAGAGTTGCTAAGGCTTCCACTGCTCCTATTCTTAGAGGCCCAATTCTCATAATAATGAACCTACCTTGGCAGCTCCATCCCCGGGAACTGGTTTCAGTGAGAGCTGAAATAAAATAAAGACTACTTTAAAACAGAACTGACTCCAACTTATAAAACAAAATAAAATACCTTATGGGGAGAACTCCAGCTTACCTCAGCTCTAACATATGCTTTCCTTATTTTAAATCCCAATTTCTGAGCTAACTCTTGAGTTAGTTTGATTACATGTTCATCCTGGGGAAAAAGGCAACAGATATGATCATAGATGCAGAAGATGAAACAAGATAGTGTGACGTTTCCCATCTAGACACTTGCTTTATTAGCTATTACACCCAACCGAAGCAGGTGGAGGTGATTACGGAAAACTTTACTTGCATTTCTCTGCTTGGGAGCAATAAAATGCCTATGATGCACACACGCACGCGCACACACGAACTCCATACCTGAGGCACTGCTAAGGAGCACTTAGCTACTGCGTCATAAGCCTCTTTGTATCGTCCTAAATCACTTAAAGCCTTAGACCTCCGATACAGAGCCTTGCAGTTACCGGCATTCAAACTGAGGACAGTATTACAGTCTTCTAAGACTTCATCATGGAAGCCCTAGTGGGTAAAAAAAAAAGAATCACATAATTAATTTCTTAGAATGATGACTTCTTGTATATGAGTACAGATTTAAGACCCCATTCAATGACCCTGCTCTTAAGGTCAACAATGCCACTGTTTTGTGTGTGTGTGTGTGTGTGTTTTGTTTGTTTGTTTTTGTTTTTTCGAGGTAGAATCTCACTCTAGCCCAGGCTGACTTGGAATTCACTATGTAGTGTCAGGGTGGCCTCGAACTCAGGCCTCCTACCTCTGACTCCTGAGTGCCACACCCAGCCTCACTGTTCATTTTTGAATGACTTTTTATTTTTATGATACTCTATATACGCAAACATACAAAGAGCATCATAAATATCTATGTATCCCAGCCAGAGTGGGAAAATGTTACTAGTTGGTCAGAACAGAGGGCCCCAGATCTCAAAGCAAGCAAGCTTTTTAGACATGACTGACTGCGGGCCCCCAGGTCACCCTCTGTCAGATTCTCCCCTCCTCTTCATCAGCATTTCTGGAGGACATTTAAAATGTTAAATGGGTGACTACAGTAATGTGTGCCTATGTAAGACACAGAGGAGGAGCTGGGTATGGTGGTGCTCACCTTTAACCCCAGCACTCAGGAGGCAGAGGTAGGAGAACCGATGTGAGTTTGAGGCCAGCCTGAAACTACACAATGAACTTGTTCCAGGTCAGTCTGGGCTAGAGTGAGACCCTACCTCCAAAATACCAAAAACAAACAAAACAAATAAAACTAAAAATAACTTCAAATAAATAACGTTTGCTTGTCTTTTTTTTTTTAAAGAAAGGATTTTGAATATTCTCACACAAACAAATGACAAATATCTGAGAAGGTAGACATTCTGGTATGCTTTGTTTTGTTTTGTTTTTCGAGGTAGGGTCTCGCTCTAGTCCAGGCTGACCTGGAATTCACTATGTAGTCTCAGGGTGGCCTTGAACTCACGGCAATCCTCCTACCTCTGCCTCCCGAGTGCTGGGATTAAAGGCGTGCACCACCATGCCTGGCTGACATGCTGGTTTGAACATGAAGACAGTATATATACATGTACATAGCATATACATGTAGTGAAACACCACGTGATACCTCTATGCCAATTTTAAAAGTAAACTGGAATGCAATGCCCATATAGCTAACTGATGAGGTACACATTACAGAGAATAAGACAAGTCATAATGAATGCACAGCAACAGAGAACCAGAGGGCATCAGTCCGGCATGATGGCTCATGCCTATAATCCCAGCACTTGGGAGGCTGAGCCAGATCTACAGAGTAAGTTCCAGATCCTGCTGGGCTAGAATAAGATCCTGCTTCAAAAAACAACAAATAAGGCATGGAAAGATGGCTCAGTGGTTAAGGTGCTTGCCTGACGACCTGGGTTCGATTCCCCAGTACCCACGTAAAGCCAGATGCACAGGGGTGACACATGTGTCTGGACTTCGTAAGCAGTGGCTGGAGGCTCTGGCACACCCATTCTCTCTCTACCTCTTTTTCTCTCTCAAATGATAAGTAAAAAAACAACAGCTATAACCAAAGAGGTAGGCAAAAACATGGATACTTTTCTTAAATTTATGGTTAAGCATACTCTATGTCCACAATAAAATTTATAAACTCATCAAAATATCCTTTTTACCAGCATGAGACTACAGAGAATTCCAAGTCAGCCTGGGCTAGAATAGGACCCTACTTTAAAGAAAAAAAAAACCCCACAAAATATCCCCTTTTTAAACTGGGCATGGTGACTTACACCTACAATCCCAGCACTCAAGAGGCTGAGTTAAGATGATGAGTTCAAGGCCAGCCTGAGGTAGAGACCCAACTTGGAAAAAAAATTCCTTTTAGACTTTAGACATAGAAATATGAAAAGCTTATGCTATTGTTGTTTTATTGGGGAAGGAGAGAGGGACTAAATTTCAAAAAATTTATTTATGTGTATTCATGCACTTTTAACAATCAGCTTACATGGGTAGCTTGGGAATTGAGCCTGAGCCATAGGCTTTGCAGGCAAGTGCCTTTTAGCTGCTGAGCTGCTGAGCTGTCTCCTGGCCCCCTCGGTGAATCTTGACTAAGAACTGCCAACGCAGACACCTGAGAGAGCTGTGAGAACACATCTATCTGAGGTCTTACTTTCTCTAAGAGGACACGTTTCCAAAAGCCACACTCCAATGGGAATTTTCAGGAACCAGTAACTAAGAAACAATTTTTTTCCTATTCCCCCCTTTTCTGTTTAAATTTTTTATGTATTTAGTGTATATATATATATATATGTATGCACATGTTCATGTGAGATAATATGTATGCACATGTGAGTGTGCACATGCTGTGGAATGCATGCGGAGGTCAAAGGACAACTTTCAGGACGGTCCTGTCTTTCATTGTTTTGAGGCAGGGTCTCTATTCCACCACTCCATTTGTGAGCGTCTTTTTTGTTTTTCAAGGCAGGGTCTCACTCTAGCCCAGGCTGACCTGGAACTCACTCTGTGGTCCCAGGCTGGCCTCAAACTCACGGCGACCTTTCTACCTTTGCCTCCTGAGCGCTGGGATTAATGGCATGCTCCACCACACCTGGCTATAAAACTGAATTTTGAAAGCCCAGATCACACTAGCATGTTTAAGACCCCAGCATGTCAAAAAAATTAAAAGGACTTTTTTTTATTAATGTGAGATATTGCTGAAGGTGATTCTCTCTAGAAATATTGTTTTTACTCACAACTCACCATATTAGAATAGCAGGCAATACGATTTATATGTAGTTTTTCAACGATTTCTTTAGGAATTAAAATCTCTTCAGACTTTGCATAATCAGCGATATTCAAAGCTTCCGTGTACTGGCTTATTGAGCTATTCCAATCACGTTCCCGGTAAGCATCATTTCCTTCATTAAAAAGATGGCTCACAAGAGTATGCAAATATACCTAAAAAGAGAAAGTTGCTTCCTGAAGCCCTTTACAGAACATGGTAAGGCATAAATGAACGTTTACACCTAAACCTTCACAAATCCTCATGGGCCAGCAGGGCAGAAATGCAGCCCCACTCACTGCTGGCTTCATGGGAACTTTGATCCTGCCTGCTTTGGCAAGAGAAAACGAACTATCCTGGTGAATGTGTACCCATCTCCGCCTCTTTGCCCCAGAGAAACACATGGTAGAAGTCAGTCAAGAAAGTCAGTTTATGCTTGGAGTTTTCTGCAATCCTCTTGCCTCTGCCTCACAGGTCAATACTTGTGATGCCAGGCATAAACTACCACGCCCAGCTTAAGTTCAAGACTTTGACCAGTAATCCTGAAAAGGCGGAATAGATACTTGCTAATGGGTAGTGTGTCTACACACACAGGTCAAAATTATATCCTTCTATACTTGCACATTTTTGTCAGTGAGGTTGAGTTTTTCCACATTTTTTAAAGTATTTTATTTATTCAATTTCAAGAAGAGATACAGAGAGAGAGAGACAGAGAGAGACAGAGAGAGAGTGCACCAGGGCCACCACTTTGTGGGTCTAGCTTATGTGGGTACTGGGGAATTGAACCCAGGGCCTTAGGCACTGGAGGCAAGTGCCTTAACCGCTGAGCAATCTCTCCAGCCCCCCCAGTCATTTTCTTATTGAGTTATTATACACATTCCTTTGATATGTACAAAAGACTAAAATTCCCTTCCTGCTTTCTACTATTGCTTTGATATTTTTAAAGACTTTTTCCATCATAAGATCAGATAAATACCTTTTTGGCTCACTATGAATTCAGGTCTAAACTATGAGAAAACAGGATCAACCATTAACACCTGATGTGGCTGTGACATGCCACCTCACTTCTGTGAGCCCCAGTTCCACATGTGGCCCCAAGCTCGAATACTTTAACTCTTCATATGTGTAAAGAGCAGAAGGGGAAGAGGAAAGGGAAAGGAGGGAACTGAGCAGAAAGGGGAGCAGGAATGAGGTTGAAAGAAATGAACTCAGAAGCAGCCAAACCCTCAGAGATAAGGAGCCTCAGGTGCCCAGGCACTGTTCTTAGTCAGGGCCTGTGGTAGTTTGAATAGCCGTCCTCCAATAGATTCAGGAGCCTTATTAAAAAGTTTTTCTCCAAGCCGGGTGTGGTGGCGCAAGCCTTTAATCCCAGCACTCGGGAGGCAGAGGTAGAAGGATCGTCGTGAGTTCAAGGCTACCCTGAGACTACATAGTGAATTCCAGGTCAGCCTGGACTAGAGCGAGACCCTACCTGGAAAAAAACCAAAAGTTTTTCTCCAGTTGCCAGGCTGGAGGAGGCGTCACAGCTCTAAGGTGTTCCTGCCCAAGGTGTGAGCTCTGCCTGGAGTCCCTGCTGTTTGGCTGCTGGAGTGTGCTTGCTTGTGAAGGTGCTGCTGTGCTTTTCTCTCTGCTGGATCTGTGAAGCTTCAAATAAAGCCCCTCTTTCTCACTCACATAAACTGTGCCTGGTTTGAGGCTCATCCCAGCAGCTGAGCTGTCTGCAACAAGGTCCACGGAACACCTTCTTCCTGGGTCTGGCTGGCAGGTTCATCCCTAGCTCCTCCCTTCCTCCTTCCCTCCAGCTATCTAGTCCCCACTTACTGCAGTAGGGATTCCTCAGAAATAAAAACAGAAGATAACACACACTATCTTATATTCTATCCCACTTTTCTTTAATGTTTAAAGAGACTTTAAGGACTGGAGAGATGGCTCAGTGGTTAAGGCACTTGTCTCCAGTGTCTAAGGCCCCAAGTTCAATTCCCCAGTACCCACATAAACCAGACCCACAAGGTGGCCCTGGTGCGCGCACTCTCTCTCTCTCTCTCTCTCTACTTGAAAATGAACATTTTTTTTTTTTGAAAATGAACATTTTTTAAAAAGAGACTTTATTAGATTAAGAGAAGGAAAGAGGGGAGATTATGAAGAGCTCCTGACCATGAGGAAACAGGAGATGGTAAAGCCCCCCCCCCATTTATTTTTTGATAAAATCAAGGCTGGGTTGTAAGGGGCTCAAGCTACACTAACACAGGAAAATAAAATACAAGACAATAGCCCAAGCACACCCTCCCACCTCCCATACAGGCAAAGGCCATCCTGTATATAAGGGGTTGGTTACACTTGCTCTGTGAATGCCCAAATAGTAGTTTAAGCTCTGGGCTCTATGGTGTTCTATTGTGAATGTCACAAAAGCAGCCATAGGTGATACAGACAAGTGAATGTGGCTGCAGGGTTCGATAAAACTTTATTTTGAAAAGGGCATCTGACCAGACCTGACCCACAAAGCCAGAGTCTGTCAATCCCTGATAGGGACTGCAGCTCATCAGTCACTGGCCAACCTTCCCAGGGTCATTACCGCATATTGTTCCTGGGTCCCAGGATATGACAGCGGAGACCTAAGGAGAAGAAACAAAGCTGTAATTACCAGGCTCCTATAGGAATTTGTTCAGCCAAAAGTTACCTGAAACTGTGGGGGGTTTTTTAGCTTGTTGGTAGTTCAAAATAGATCCAAAGACACACTTCTCCACTGCCTCCATTATTTACATTTGGCTGTAACCACGAAGAAAAAAATCCAAACTATTCCTAATGTTTATTTATTTTAGTTAATCATTTTTGCAATGCTGGAAATTGAATCTAGGGCCTCACACATGTGAGCAAACAGTCTACACTGAGCTATATTCCCATCCCTACTTTTTTTTTAACTGACTTTTTACGATGTAGTCTTAGGCTGGCCTCAAACTCACAGCAATCCTCCTACCTCTGCCTCTCAAATACTGGGATTAAAGGTGGGCACCACCAAGCCCAGCTGTATTTACTTATTTTTGAGACAGTGCTGCATGGACCCCAGGCTGGCCTTGAACTTGCCAGGTATCCAAGATTGACCTCAAACTCTCAATTCTTCTGCCTCTAGCTTCTAAGTGCTACAAGTACTGGTGAGGCCGGGGGTTATAAGTGTGTAACACCATGCCCAGTATTTTAAGTACAGCGGTTTCCTTTCAAATCTCCTTCTATTAAAAGAAGGCCTAATTCTTCAAACACCAAAAAGGTTAATAGTACAGAACTACTAACACTATCTCCATCCAATTTACTGCAGGACAACGTCTCCTTCCTACAAGGAACAAAGAGGCCCTTCTGCCTGGACATGGGCCTCCCAGCCCAACCCTTACTAATAGGAATGGCAGATGATAGAGTCCCGCAGATGTTCAGGGCTAGTTTTCAGAACTCTCTTAAGAGACCACATGCAAATCCTTCAGTCAGATTGGAGGAGGGAGTACTACAGGATTTTAGCCCTAAAAATCAGCAATAACAAAAAAAACAAAAATATTCAAAAGAACAAAAGAAAAAAAGTTGGCATGAAAATGTCATTTCTAACCCATGAACATGACAAGAGATCTCAGTCAGGCATGGTGGCTCATGCCTATAATCCTAGCACTCAGGAGGCTGGACTACAGGGTGAGATCCCTCTAAACGAAACAAAACAGAACCAAAAATCTCAAGGAGATCTCAGTCTCTGAAGTGTGTGGCACTCTGGGACAAGCACACAGGCGTATCTCCGGCTCTCACTGGATAAACTGCAGGCCTTCCTTAATGAGTTGCTGCCTTTTCTGTCTCTCCTCGGACACACTGGACATGTTACCCCACACATCCACTTGCTAGATGAGCAATCTGCAAAGACACAAGACAAGACACAAAACTGTAGCAAGCAGCAGGGCTCCAGGATCTCCCGAAGACACCCACAACCCACAGCCCTTGAGGGCTAGACACCAAGGACCTATTTATTTTTATTAGGGAGTTTTTGTGGTCTATTGCCCACAAGCACACAGTTTCAAACTTTGGGCTTAGCAGCTCTGTGGATCTAGTATGTCCCAGAAGCATGGTCTTGATGGAAAGCCATCTCCGTCCTCCTCTTTGTGGCTTCACTGTCTGTACTCATGTATGAGCTGCCACGAGAACAGGCCCAGCCTTGTTCAGCTTCTGGAAGCTCTCCAGAAATGGAAAGCTTTCACATTCACTTGCCTAGGAAGGAGTCCGACTTCCTTGTAAGCAGAGCCCAATCTTTATATGTATTTTGTTCCTTGGGTTTGTGAAATAATCCCTGTCGACACAATGGATGGAATGATAATCTAAATAAAGTGACTTCATTTATTCTTTTCTAGGCAGCCAACAAAATACTAATAAATGGGGGCTGGAGAGATGGCTCAGTGGTTAAGGTGCTTGCCTGCAAAGCCTAAGGACCAGCAGCTGTGACAATCCAACATGTCTCCAGATATTACCGAAAGTCTCCAGAAGGCAGGAGGGGAAGGTACAACAATTGCCCTCCACTGAGAACTATGGAGACTTAAAACTATGATGTCTTAGCACATAAATCATGTATTTGGAACAAGGTGTCAAAAAGGTAAATTCCACCCATATCTATTTATTTGTTTTAAATATTTTTTATTTATTTATGAGAGACAGAGAGAAAGAGGTAGAGAGGGCTGGAGAGATGGCTCAGAGATTAAGGCACTTGCCTGCAATACCTAGTGACCCGAGTTCAATACCCCAGTAACCAAGTAAAGCCAGATGCACAAAGTGGTACATTCATCTGGAGTTCATTTGCAGTGGCTAGAGGCCTTGGCACACCCATTCTCTTTCTGTGTGTCTATCTCCCTCCCTCTCTCTCTCTCTCTCTCTGATTACAAATAAAATATAAAAAGAGAGAGGAGGTAGAGTGAGTGAGTGAAGGAGGTAGAGAGAATGAGCATCAGGGCCTCTTGCCACTGCAAACAGATTCCAGATTCATGCGCCACTGAGCCATCTCTCCTGCCTCTCCACCCAAACTTTAAGCACATGGCTGAAATGGTTTAGTTTCAATATTGCTTACTATAGTTTTACTTTTAAATCTCTAAGATTATGGCCTGGAGAGGTGGCTCAGTTAAAGGCACTTGCTTGCAAAGTCCAGGTTGGATTCCCCAGTATATCTGGGATTTGTTTGCAATGACAGGAGGCCCTGGCATACCCATTCTCTCTCTTATTCTCTTTCCTCTTCTCTCTCAAGCAAATGAATATTTTTTTAATCTACCAAATAAGAATGCCCAAAGGTTGATTACTGGGACTAACTTGTCATCCTTCAAATACTATGTCAAAAATGTTTGCATCTTATAAAACTAGTACTTTACTAAGTGCCTATGTGGAGAAAAACGCATCGCTTTAAATACTCCCAACAGCTGGGCATGGTGGCGCACGCGCTTGGGAGGCAGAGGTAGGAGAACCACCATGAGTTTGAGGCCGCCCTGAGACTACAGAGTGAATTCCAGGTCAGCCTGGGCTAGAGTGAGACCCTACCTCGAAATAAATAAATAAATAAATAAATAAATAAATAAATAAATAAATAAATAAATAAATAAATAAATAAATAAATAAAAAAGATAAAATACTCCCAACAACTTTTAAAGGAGGAGGGGTGAAATGGCAGACTGCTGATAACTGTGGGTGGTAAGAACAACTCTCTTGGACTGGAGAGATGGCTCAGCGGTTGGGGCACTTGCCTCCAGTGCCTGGGGCCCCTGGTTCAGTTCCCCAGGTCCCACATGGGCCAGACCCACAAGGTGGTGGCCCTGGTGCGCTCTCTCTCTCTCTCTCTCTCTCTCTCTCTCTCTCTCTCTCTCTCTCTCTCTCTGTTTGAAAATGAATAAATAAAATATTAAAAAAAAAAACAACTCTCTTACTTTGCATGTTCCTGAAATTTTCTAAAATAAACAGTTTAAAAAGTCTGTGAATTCCAGGGCTGGAGTGATGGGTCAGCGGTTAAGGTACTTGCCTCCAGTGCCTAAGGCCCCGGGTTCAATTCCCCAAGTTCCACATAAGCCAGACCCACAAGGTGGTGGCCCTGGTGCTCTCTGTCTCTCTCTGTCTCTCTCTGTCTCTCTCTCTCTCTCTGCTTGAAAATGAATAAAAAAATATTTTTAAAAAAAGTCAGTGAATTCCAGGTCAGCTTGAGCTAGAGCTCAGCCCTAACTTGAAAAAACAAACAAACAAACAAACAATGCCTATGGAGCTGAGAAAATGGTTCAGTGGTGTCCCCTTGCAAAGCTTGCCTGCCTGGATTCAATTCCTAAGCCACCCACATAAGGCCAATGAAAAACATGGGGCAAGTGACTGGCATTTGTCTGCAGCAGCATGAGGCACAGGCACACACACACACACACACACACACACACACACACACACACACACGTACAAATAAAAAATGAAAAATATTTTAAGTCTATGACACTGGGATCTGGGGAAATGGCTCAGTGGTTAAAGTGATTACTTACAAAGCCTGCCAGCCAAGGGCTCAATTCCCCAGTACCCTTGAAAACTGGACACAAAAAATGATGAAAGTGTCTGGCATTTATTTGCAATGGCAAGAGACAGAACTCTGGAAGCTGAGGCAAGAATACAGCCCCAAATTCAAGGCCAACCTGGTGTTTGTATGAGTTCCAGTCCAGCCAAGGCTACAATACTGGGATCTTTTTTCAGTCTGCAACCCACCCTCACCCTACCAAAACCAAACACACTTCAGAGTTTAAAGGAGCCAGAGTAAACCATTCCCACCCTTCAACAGTCATCAACCCTCCTCCCAGCTCTGCCAAACCACAGTGAGAAACTAGCTTGAGCAAATCTGCTGGCTAAGAAGGAACTCCCGGATAATGATAATCCACCAGAGTAATTAATAGCCTGGGAGCTATATCCCCAGAAAATGCTGGAAAACCTTAAACTTTGACCTACACAAGGCATGAGGAAGCCATCAGAAGCAGATGAGATGCACACAATTCTTTGGTAGTTATTGAGACAAGGTCTCACTAATGAATGCCTGGATGGCCTTAAACTCCTGCTCCTCCTGCCTCTGCCTCCTAAGTGCTGAGATTATAGGCATGAACTACCAAGCCTGGCACAAGGGTTTTGTTTGTTTGTGATGGTGGAGCATTGAACTGAGGGCCTCAGACATGCCAGGAAAGTGCATTCGACCACTGAGTTACAGCCCCAAGCCTGCATGCACACTATTTTAGTAACAGTAGGTACACTCCTATTTGCTGTTAAAGATTTGAGGCCAGGTGTGGTGTCACATGCCTCCAATCCCAACTCTCAGGAGACAAAGGTAGGAGGATCACTGTGATTTCGAGGCCAGCCTCAGACTACATAGTGAATTCCAATTACATAGCCAGCCTGGGCTAGAGGGAGACCCTACCTGGAAAAACAACAAACAACAAAGATTTGAGAACATGTCAAGCAATGTTTAAGATAGAGCGCTTCCACTTCAGTAATTTTTTTGTGTGTGAAAATTTTCAAATGCACAGCAAACATTTTTATAATGAAGACCATGTACCCATCCACATACTACCCCATATTCCAAAATTAATATTTCTCAATATTTATCACATTTGCTTATCTTTACCACTGGCCTCTCCCACTTACCACCAATCTACTTTATTCCTTGGGCAATCTCTTTCTTTCTTTCTTTCTTTCTTTTTTTTGTGGTGCTGGAATTGAACCCAGGGTTCTTGAACATGCACAGCAAATGCTCTACCGCTGAGCTATTTACCCCCGGCCCTCCTCTGGCAAATTTAAAAGTGAGTCACAGGCATCAGTTACAATACATTCCTAAATATCTTGCCATACACAGGTTTATTTATTCATTTATTTTGGTTTTTCGAGGTAGGGTCTCACTCTAGCCCAGGCTGACCTGGAATTCACTATGTAGTCTCAGGGTGGCCTTGAACTCATGGTGATCCTCCTACCTCTGCCTCGCGAGTGCTGGGATTAAAGGCGTGCACCACCACGCCCGGCTGCTCTATTTATTTTTGAGGCATGGTCTCACTCTCCCCAGGCTGGCCTTGAACTCATAGTAATCTTCCTCCCTCAGAAGAACAACCTTGAAAATGGAGGAGCCTCAGGGGATGGGAGGGAGGGAGAGGTGACAAAAAAGAATACAGTGACAGGAACATGATCAAATTACTGTATGTTCATAAATTACAGTTCTCAATAGAAAATAAAAAAACACAGCTAGGTGTGGTCTCACATACCTTTAACCCCAGCACTCGGGAGGCAGAAGTAGGAGGATCACTGTGAGTTCGAGGCCAGCCTGGGACTACAGAGTGAGTTCCAGGTCAGCCTGGGCTAGAGACCCTGAAGAACCAAAGAAATGCCATCCTGGAATTAGAAATTATTTTTGCAACAAAGTTCTGCTCGATTTGACCATACCTTAAAATGGCCTGGAATTTCTCTGAGTGTGCTCTACCCCTCCCATGAATCTCCCCACTTAACAACCGAAGAATGTCAGAAAGCCTAACAGATAGGACAAACACAGCTGCACAGATAAGGGTTAAGAATGTCTTAGGGCTGGAGAGATGGCACAGCGGTTAGGGCGCTTGCCTCCAGTGCCTAGGGTCCCAGGTTCAGTTCTCCAGTGCCCACGTATGCCAGACCCACAAGGTGATGGCCCTGGTGCTCGCTCTCTCTCTCTCTCTCTCTCTCTCTCTCTCTCTCTCTCTGCTTGAAAATGAATAAATTTTTAAAAAATTTAAAAAAAAGAATGTCTTAAAAGTTGCTTGTGGGCTGAAGAGATGGCTTAGCGGTTAAGGCGTTTGCCTGCAATGCAGAAGGACACAAGTTCGATTCCCCAGTGCCCATATAAAGCCAGATGCACAAGAGGGTGCATGCATCTGGAATTCATTTGCAGTGGCTGGAAGCCCTGGTGCTTCTATTCTCTCTGTTTCTCTGTCTGCCTCTCTCTCTCTCTCTCTCTCAAATAAATAAATAAAATGTAAAAAAAAGTTGCTTGTGCTTTGAAGAAGTTATCTAGTCATTTTGACTCACATAAAATTTACAGCTAACTGCACTATTTCATCTCTGTAAGTCCTGCTTAATTGCACTCCTGTTTGATACATTCCTTATTGGAAATGCTCCAAGTTTTAGAGATTAAAAACCCCACTTTTTCCTTTGTTTGCTGCTATTCTCCTGAGCCCTGCATTTGGGCGAGATAGCCGCTGCCCAACTTCTGTGTGCACAAATACAGCTTGCTTCAATTTGGCCTAAATTTGAGTCTGTGGTCTTTTCTTCGCGTGCCTGGGTTCAACAACCCTGCCTCGAAAAAAGCACGAAGAAATAAAGAATAAAATACAAAAGAATAGAAGCAAAATAAATAATAAAGGGAATTGTAATATGGCAGTACAAAGCAACGCCTTTTTCCCAACAGCCTTGTCACGTCTGGTGAACCTGTTTACCCCCCCCCCCAGGACAATCAATCATTTGTTTTCAGTCTTTCGAATGTCCTGCCAAAGATAGTCTGTAGAAAATTATCTTGAGGTACTAGCTCCAAAACCTATGCAAAACCACACACACACACACACACACACACACACACACACACACACACACACACACAGAGAGCAAAACCGAAGGCCAGGGAAAAGCCAGCATTGTCTGTATGCTGGCAACAGTATCATACCAAAGTCATTTCCTGCTTATGAGTCTGTCACCAGTGGGGGAAGCAGGGTGAAAGGTTCATGGGACTCTGTGTACTACATTTTTTTGCAATTTCCTGTGAGTCTATAATTATCTTACCGTTAAAGGCATTCTGGATATGGGTTCTTTTTTTGTCCTAAGGCTATTAACATGCTGTGCGTTTTGTTTTTTGAACTCAGCTCCCAATCTTGGAGGTCATTCCACATCATTATAATATATGAAATGCTCCCAGTTCAATTGTTCCAAATTGTAACTAGATCCTGGTAATATCATTCTGCTTGTTTACAACCTAAACAGTTCACTAGGCACACAGGTTGTTGCATGTATGTGTACACATCTCTTATTTTTGTAGTGATTTTCTGATTACTGCCAAGGTGTACCGCAGTGACACACTACCCACCGAAGATGCACGAGGGTTCCTGTTTTAACACTCCATCGAGGAATGAGCCACAGTGTTCATCTTTGTCAGCCAGGAAGGTGAGAAGCAGTATGCTAACGCAGTAGGTATGAATGAATGTGTGGTCAAGCTGGAGAATGTTCCAGACTTCCCCACAAGTACCTCCTTCTCCAGGAGATGTAACCAGCTTCAGCTTGTTTACTCACAGGGGCTCTTTACAGACTGCCCAAGCAAGCAAGACGCACACTAAGACACTGATTCTAGCTAAGAACATAGGTTGTTCCGTGTCTCACTCAGCTCTCCACTCTGCACCCAGGGAAGAGCCTGAGTCCGCTTCTTCTGAGCCACAGCTCACTTCCCAGCTCCCTACACAGCAGGCTCCTTTCCATCCTGGACTTTTGGCTTAAATGACACTTTCAGGAACTATCACCTGGATTTTAGCAGCCTTGATTGTATGAACAATGTACTTACTGATCTAGGTCAGTGAATGGCTGAAAGCAAAAGCAAAGTGACCCTGTGTAAAGAGAATGTATCACACAGAGCCCTGGGGCCTGTGAGGAAGGAAGACCCTGGCAGAACAGTTCACAAAGCACAGCAGCACTCAGGAGGTTAAGGAGGAAGAGTGAGAGTTCCAGGCTGGCATTGGCTATAACCAAGAGACTCTATCTAAAAAATAAATAAATAAATAAAATTTAGACAGAAGGCTCGGCAAATAAAGACTTACAAAGCCTACCCAACCAGATTCAATTCCCCAGTACCCACATAAATAAAGCCAGATGCACAAAGTGGCGCAGGTGTCTGGATTTCATCTGCATAGGTAAGAGTCCATAGCCTGCCTATTCTCTCTCTCTCTGCTTGAAAATAAATAAAAACATTTCAAATAAATACATAAGATATAGGCCAGATAAAAAGGAAGGTCCTCACAGGAAATAACTGGATGCAAACAGCTGGCTGTGGTGGGACTTTGAATGCAACTCTTTAGGGAAGGTGGGGATTAAATCAACAGAGTTCTCTGAGAACCAAGTGTACACAGCCACAAAGAAGCTGAAAGCAGAAAGAACACTCTAAGGAGTCTGACAATGTATTTCCTTTATCAACATTTCTCCCCAAATAAGAAGAAATTAGGGAAGGACTTTTGGACAATACATTTTCAGGCTTTTTTTTTTTTTTTTTGAGTTAGGGTTTCGCTCTAGCCCAGGCTGACCTGGGTTCACTATGTAGTCTCAGGCTGGCCTTGAACTCATGGCGATCCTCCTACCTCTGCCTCCTGAGTGCTGGGATTAAAGACATGTGCCACCACGCCCGGCTTTAAACAATACATTTTCAAGCAAGAAACTCATTTAAGTAGGAACTGGTTTCATTAAGTCAAGTAAGCTCTAACAAGCTAAATGTCATCTTTCTGGGATCAGTGACTTAAAATTGGTTATTTGCCTGAAAATTATGGGGGGGGGGACCCTGGATCTTCACCAGTGTTCAGTTGGTGACCTCAAGTCTAGCCCAGGCAGTATGTTCAGACCCAGACCTTGGGCCTTCCACAGCACTGTGAGAAATAAGCACCCAACAGAGGCAAGTGAGCTGTAACATAGGAGAAACGCTGTGCTCTGATGCCACTGCCTCGCCAAGGGCTACAACCGTGAGAGACGCTGTTGTGAGCAAACAGAAGGGCAGTCTTAGCCCAGGACCGCGAGTCAGGAAGTGGCAGAGTATAGACCTCAAACCCAGACTGGCTGGTCCCACACCTGATAGATATAGGTATACAGATATGTCATATATGTAGATATACATAACAGTGAGTGGTCCACCTGAGTACTCTGTACCCTAAGTGCCCTAAGCACCTGGAGGAGAGCCAGCGTCTGTCTCAAGTGGTCTGAGGTAGGCTCTGAGAGACAGGGAGGCACTTTATGGCCATTTAGGAGGAACGGAATAAACACACTTGTACACATATGTGTATACAGACATGCCCAAAGGAGAATCATTTAGAGTCTTAACCCAAACAGAAGGCGTTCCAAAGAACACTATGGGCACAGGAAGTCAGTATATTCCTCCAGAAAAACCTCTCCATGGAAAAATACTTTGGCCAGAACATAACAGGTTTAGATACAAAAACTTCCTATGGAGCAGCTTTACTTACAAGACCTACCAAGAAACAGGGAAGAGAAGGTGGGCAGGGGCAGCAGGCGGCACAGAGCGCTCTCTCTCTTCCTCTCTCTCTCTCTCTCTCTCTCTCTCTCTCTCTCTCTCTCTCTCTCTCTCTGTATGATGAAAACTGTTAATTACCCACAAGTCCATCCATGTTCAGTTCTCCAGACTCAAACCTCTCTGTCAGCTGGATGTGAAACAACTACAAAGTGGTTTAAGTAACATCTCTGCCTTCCTTATCCCACAACAGGTGCTCCTTGATTCTTGGAACATTTCTCCCAGCCACTCCCCTGCAGACTGCAAACTCCATTAGACGTCCCTCTCGTAACAGAGTAGCCGTTAATGCTCTGTTAAAACTGGCTTCTCCTGGAAAACGACATGAAGGAGGCTATGCCAAAGAGCAGCAGGAAGGTGATTTCCGACTTTGGCCTGCTTCCCTCTCCCCCACCAAAACTGTTCCCTTTAAAGTCGCTGGGAGGTTTCAGATCCTGTAGGTAGAACAGTGCTCAGCCAACAGGGCGGTTCACAGAGCAACCTGCATCTCGTGCACTTACCAGGGAGGATTTTCACCAGGATAAATCCTGGGTCACCAGACTATCATGATGTATCCAGGACCCCCATAAGGTCTTTGTCCTAAAGAGCTGCTCCCTGACCCCAGGGGGATTGGCCTTCTCTCCAACATACAAGAGCAAGCTCCTGTTCAAGGCTACAAAGCCTTTTCTTTTCAATTCAAGAAAGAGAAAATGTCTTGCTCTCTCTTACTATTACATGGCTCCCCAAGTTTCATGAGGTATGTAAAATTAATTACACAATTAACCAGACAACAACTTGCTAAACTCATAAAATTAAAAAGCGAGTTTCTAGCCAGGTGTGGTGATGCAAGTCTTGAATCTCAACACTTGGGAGGCAGAGATAGGATGATCGCCATGAGTTCAAGGCCACCCTGAGACTACAGAGTGAATTCCAGTAGCCTGGAATAGAGTGAGACCCTACCTCGAAAGCAAGTTTCTTGTTGAGACAAAACCTGGAAAGGCTGAGGAACCTCAGTTCTTTACGTCAATGAAAATCACTTCAACAAGCCATGTGGAAGAGCAAAAGAATGAAAATACATTATCATTTGCATAAATTTAGAATTTTTCTGGACTACTATTTTAATATTTCTCCCCTCCTTAAAAACATTCTATAGCCGGGCGTGGTGGCGCACGCCTTTAATCCCAGCACTCAGGAGGCAGAAGTAGGAGGATTGCCATGAGTTCAGGGCCACCCTGAGACTACAGAGTGAATTCCAGATCAGCCTAGACTAGAGCGAGACCCTACCTCGAAAAACCAAAAACAAAAACAAAAACAAAAAAATTCTATAAAATTTTATTAGTTGGTTGGTTAATTAGTTAGAGAAAGGGTCTCATGAACCCAAGCTGGTCTCCCAGGATCCTCCTTCTCCTCCTGCCTCCTGTGCACCATCATGCCATGAGGAAGGAGCCCAGGGCCTCATGCACGCAAGGCAAGCACTCTACCAACTGAGCTATGTCCTTAGATCTCTGACGTTTTTTCTTGATTTGTAAACTACAGGCTTTAAAAAATTTTTTATTATTTATTTACAACCAGAGAAAAAGAGGGAGGGAGGGAGGGAGGGAGGGAGGGAGGGAGGGAGAGAGAGAGAGAGAGAGAGAGAGAGAGAGAGAGAGAGAGAGAGAGAGAGATCAGGGCATCCTGCCACTACAAACAAATTTCCAGAGCCTCTAACCTCTTCGCCATCTCTCCCACTCTTGCAACCAAACATCAGCCACATGGGCTACTCTGTGTGACCTGCTTCATGCGGGCATCGGGGAAGCAAACCTGGGCCACCAGGCCTTGCCATCTCTCCAGCCCAATTGCAAGCTTTTTCTTGTTTTGTCATTTTTTTATCTGTCATTGTTTTCTTTTAACATATTTTTATTTGTTTGAGACAAAGGAAAAGAAGCAGAGAGAGAGAGAGAGAGAGAGAGAGAGAGAGAGAGAGAGAATGGATGTGCCAGGGCCTCTAGCCACTGTAAATGAACTCCAGACTCATGCACCACTGTGGCTTTACATGGGTGCTGGGGAATCAAACCCAGCCATTAGGCTTTGCCAAGAACTACTTTAACCACTGTGACATCTCTCCAGTCCATGTCATTCTTTTTTGAGATGGGATCTTACTAGGTTATACAGGCTGGTTTCGAACTTGTGGGCTGAAGCAATTTTCCCACTTCAGCATGACACTGTGCCTGGCTAAGACTTCACTTTTAAGATTCTAGAGAAGTACTTTTCTGAGACAAAACACTTCATAGTATTATCTAGAAGGCCAAAGTTTCCCCACATGGTATTTTGCCTAGAAAGTTCATCTAGCATACTGGTGACCTCAGGATTGAGACTTATCTTTTTCCTTTGTTGGACTATCCAAGCCCTTCCTACAGTTGATAGATTCTATCCATCCATTTTTCTTCACTTACAATATCGATTTCACCCACCCACATCAATAGGTTTAAAAATCATTGAAGGGGAATGGGAAGATGACTTACCAGTTAAAGATGCCAGCTTGCAAAGCCTGCTGGCCTAGGGTTCAATTCCTAAGCTATCCACATAAACCAGATATAAAAATTATCTGCAAGCATCCAGCATTTGCATGGCCCAGGCATGCCTACACACACATACACACACACAAACTGCAGGGCCACACCATTGTCAGCTGGGAAATAAGAGAAGATGAATGGATAAGCACAACCCCCAAGCCAGACACAAGAGCAGAGAGCAGGAAGGTGCTCCTGTGTTTACTAGTCAGCTCTTTGCCAAACACCCAATGCTCGGTTTCCAATATTCAACCTAAAGAATTCCAGCCCTGCCCAGGAAGAAACTTCTCAACAGACAATTCTGTCATTGTACTTGATTTTTCTGTAGATTAAGATAAACCTCCCCTCTCTCCAACACACACTGAACAGTTCAGTTCATCAGCTCAACTGTGGGTGAGAAGGAAGAGGCCCCTGATTCCTTGAGAGCCTCCAGGAAAAGTGGCCACACTTCAGAGAAGGAGAGATGGCAGACGGCAGAGACCCCTGCTCCTCCCCCATTCAGACCCTCCAGCTGAGCACTATCCAATGGAAACATAATGCCATTTTAAATTGCAACACTAAAAAAGCAAAAAGAGATGCTGGAGAGGTGGCTCAGAGGCTGGAGTGCTTACTTGCAAAGCCTGACAGCCTGGGTTTAATTCCCCAGTATCCATGTAAAACCAGATGCACAAGTGATGCATGCATCTGGAGTTCCTTTGCAGTGGCAAGAGGCCCTGGTGCACCCATTCTCTCTCTCTCCTTGCAGATAAATAAAACTTATTTTTTTTGTTTTGTTTTTTTTCAAGGTAGGGTCTCGCTCTAGCCCAGGCTGACCTACAATTCACTATGTAGTCTCAGGGTGGCCTCGAACTCACCACAATCCTCCTACCTCTGCCTCCCAAGTGCTGGGATTAAAGGCATGCGCCACCACGCCCGGCTAAAACTTAATTTTTTATTTTATTTTATTTTATTTTATTTTTGAGGTAGGGTCTCACTCTAGTCCAGGCTGACCTGGAATTCACTGTGTAGTCTCAGGCTGGCCTTGAACTCACAGCAATCCTCCTACCTCTGCCTCCCGAGTGCTGGGATTAAAGGCGTGCGCCACCATGCCCGGTTTAAAACTTAATTTTTTAGAGAAGAAAAACAATTAAAATAAATCAGCAGCAAGATAAATTGTGATGTTAAATTTAAACCCAACATGACCACAATACCTCAACATACATTTTAGTATAAAAGGTTTCCAAGGGGGTCTTTTACATTCTTTATTCCCATCCTAAATCTTTTAATTATATTATTATTTATTTGCAAGGAGAGAAACAGGGAGGGAGAGATCGAAAGAATGCACGTGCTAGGGCCTCCATCCTGCCACTGCAAATGAACTCCAAACGCCTGAACCACCCTGTATGTGGGCATTGGGGAATTGAACCCAGGCTTTCAGGCTTTACAAGCAAGCACTTTAATCACTGAGCCACCTCTCCAGCCCCTAAATCTATTTTTTAATAAACTTTTTGACAACCTCCATACATATAGGCAATATACCATGATCATAAATAATGCCCTCCAACCTAAATCTTTAAGATCCAACTTTAATCAAACCAGGAGCCTCTCTTTCACCGCTGAGCCATCTCCGCAGCCTAAGGAGCCTATCTCAATTCAGGTCCAGCTACAGTCCAGTGCTCGACTCGGACCCTTGGACTTAAAACACACGACAAGGTTACCTCTTCCATTCTCTCCACATCTGGGGATGCAAATGCAAATGCAAAAAAAAAAAAGTCAATTCGGGATAAATTCACCCAATCAGGAGGCAGGCGCCACCCCTCGGGCCCAGCCAGGGGCTTCCAGCCCGACCACACCCCTGCAATGACCATCCCCTTAACCGGAAGTTCCCGGCGATGGAAACTGACAGGTCTCCATTCCTGAAGGGTGGGGAGCAGAAACCTAAAACCTTCTTCGATCCCGGAAGCCATCTGCGCGCAGAGCCGGGAGGGAGGCTGAGCGGAAACCCACGTCCTTCCTCCCCGCCCCCCGGGGGCTTCACCCGGGGCCCCCGCGGCCACCCCAGAACCCTGGAGAACCCACCGAGCCGGCGGGGATCCCCGGGCCGGCCCAGCGCGCGCCTCGGCGGGAGCGGCTGGAGGAGACGCGGCGCCCGCCCGAAGCTGCGCGCCCCGCGGTGCCCACGATCCCCGAGCCCGCTCCCGGGGTCCGCGCGGGGCGGCGGGCCGGCCTGTCAGCTCGCCTACCTGCGGGGGTGGCGCTCAGGACGGACGGACGGACGGATGGGCGCGGGGCCTGCGCCGAGGCTCGGGCTCGCTCCTCGCTCGCTCGCTCGCGCCGCCGTCTGCCCGCGGCGGCGTTCCGCGGCGGCTCTCCGCGGCGGCGGCGCCCCCTGGCGGCGGGAGGCCGCGGCCGCCCCGGAGGCCGCGCGGCCATTGGCTGCGCCCCGGCGGCGTCAGACCCGGGGCCGAGGCGCCACGTCGGGCTCCGGGAGGCGGCGGAAGCGGCGACCCGGCTGCGCGGCGCGGACCCGCGTGGGGCGGAAGGAAGGTCGTTCCCTGGACTCCCCGTGTCCCCGCAGCGCCCCGACACCTCAGAGATGGGCGGGTTCCTGCCGATGGCTCGGCAGAGAGCATTGAACCCGGCTTCGAGTCCCCAGTACCCACAGAAAGCCAGCTGCGCCAAGTGGTGCCAGTGTCCGGAGCTCGTGTGCAGCGGCTGGAGGCCCCGGTGTGTCCATTCTCACTCTCATTCTCGCTCTCTCCTTGCAAAATTTAAAAAAGGCATACTTCAGCCGGGCGTGGTGGCCCACGCCTTTAATCCCAGCCCTCGGGAGGCAGAGGTAGGAGGATCACCCTGAGTTCAAGGCCACCCTGAGACTACAGAGTGAATTCCAGGTCAGCCTGGACTAGAGCGAGACCCTACCTCAAAAAACAAAAAAAAGGCAACCCTCCATCTCCCTCGGCCTTTGCGTCCCAGCTCAAGTCCTGCATCCACCTGTGTTTCAATGGCCAGGGGCCCTCCCTGCCCAGTGCCAGGGCTCAGCAGCATGGCAGGCCGGGTGCCTGAGCCGGGGGATGCTGAGTGGGAGCGTTCACAGAGCAAAGAAACTGAAGAGCAGGGGCGTGGCAGTGGAAAGATGGTCCCGAGGCCGCTGAGAAGTGACAGTCACTCTAGCCAGGAGGAAGCCAGCTCGCAGGCCAAAGGAAAAGCGAAGGCCCAGAGGCCGGGGTCTGGTGGCTGGTGTGTGCCAATGGAGAAACCTCTGGGGTGGAGTGGACCACCTTGTGGAATTTGGAACAAGTCAGAGTTGGGAGTTCCAAGGTCTGATGGACATCTTGACAGTTTCCTGACTTGGCTGAGTGCTTGAAGTCCTGGGTTCAGTCCCCAGTACTGAAGAAACCGGATGTGGTGGTGCACACCTGTGATCCCGGCACTGGAAAGGTGAAGGATCAGAATCTCAAGGTCATCCTCAACTCCATAGTTCTAGCCAGCCTGTGCTACAAAAACCGTATCTCATAAAGAAAAGAAAGGGGTTCTTGGGTGTTTTTTAGACTGCTATGCAGAGATCACGTTGTAGAAGATACAGGCAGGAAGTTAAGGTAACCAGGTGGCTCTTGGATATAAAGTTCCAAAGCAGCATATTTGTCTGACCAAATGGCACAGGTGGCGCAACTGGACTCTCAGGGTTCTGGAGGGTGCAAGTCAAGGAGCCAGCAGGTCTGGTTTCCGGTGAAC
The DNA here is from genome assembly GCA_004024765.1 of Zapus hudsonius. Lineage (NCBI taxonomy): Eukaryota > Metazoa > Chordata > Mammalia > Rodentia > Dipodidae > Zapus > Zapus hudsonius. Next base: position 23,444 of record PVHP010025018.1, read on the forward strand.
CCTTCCTTGTTGGCTGGCCAACAACAGCAGCTCTCTGTCCTGGTGTGACCCTTTCCCTGCACGCGTGAATCTTGAGTCTCTTCCTCTTATAAGGGCACCAGTCCTGGTAGTTTAGGGCCCTGCCCCATGACCTCATTTTGCCTTAATTACCTCCTAAAAGGCCCTGCTTTGGGAGTTAGGGCTTCAACATAAGAATTTGGGGGAGAGGGTTGGAGAGAGGGCTCAATGGTTAAGGCACTTGCCTGCAAAGTCTACATCCATGTTCAGTTCCCCAGAACTCACGTAAAGCCAGATGCAAAAGTGTCGCATACATTCCTCTTCTCTCCTCCCTCCCTCCCCCCCTCTCCCTTCCTCTCTTTCTCTGCTTGTAAATAAAAAAAAGAATTTGGGGGAGGGCTGGAGAGATGATGTCGTAATTAAGGTGCTTGCCTGAAATGCCTAAAGACCCGGATTCAATTCCCCACATAGAGCCAGATGCACAAAGTGGTACGTGCATCTGAAGTTCATTTGCAGTGGCTAGAGACCCTGGTAGGGTCTTACTATCTCATTCTGGTGGGCAATCAAGCTAGCTTTCAGTAATTCTTAAGGGCACATTCTGCATGCTGTTAGGAAGAGCAGATCTTTGCCTCAAAAGTGGATTTCTTAGATGTGATTCTAACTTGAATGCTTCAATTTGTTAACTTCCTGCTTGTATTTGGGGGAGATGACACATTTCTAGAGAAGAGAAAGAGGGGTTTGTGTTACTCCTGGGGTCCTCCAGGAGTGGAGAGCATGGCGTCAGTGGTGCAGTCCTCTCCCCAGCCTTGCTGGGCTCAGAGTTGGAATACAGACTGCGTTTTCCCTGCTCAGCTCTTCTCTCCCCACTCTGATCATTGAGTCCATGCAGCCCTGAAGCTCTGCTCCCGCAGGCTGTGGAACTTAAGCCACCTGGAATGCGCCTTGCAGAATGGTGGATGAAATGCAAAGTTTCACTCCTGCCAACAACCTCAAGGCAGCTGTATTCAGGGTCATTTGCTGAATCCCACAATCTACCAATTATGCCTCCTACTCTCAGGGCTATTAAAATTAAAATGTTAGTGTGTCAGGGGTGGTGGTACACATCTTTAATCTCAGCACTCAGGAGGCAGAGGTAGGAGGATCACCCTGAGTTGGAGGCCAGCCTGAGACTACAGAGTGAATTCCAGGTCAGACTGAGCTAGAGCGAGACCCTACCTGGAAAAACACTTTTCCTGCTAGAGTTGCTTACCAGGTTACTGCTTTATCCAAAGGAGGCTGTGTTGAGATGGAAGCAATCCCTGTCCAGAGACCTCTTACAACAGCATCACTATAAACGGCCACTGCTATCTGCTCTGGAATTTTCATTATGTCTTTAAACTAACATCTTCATTTTTACGACTGATGTTGGGAAGTATAATTGTGACTAAAGTATCTAAAGTTATCATATAAATATCACTTATCACTGGAAGACTTGACAGAGGATGAATGAATCTAGTTACTGCTGCTAAATGTTAGACTTACACACACTCGACTTGCTGAATGGTGAGAAAAGATTCATTGCATTGCTACTTAAAGGAAATGATGAGTTATTGTAGGAAAGATGAGGTATTGTTCCTGAAATATAATCAAGAGCACACATAATTTTTTTTTTTTTTTCGAGGTAGGGTCTCACTCCAGCCCAGGCTGACCTGGAATTCACTCTGTAGTCTCAGGGTGGCCTCGAACTCATGGTGATCCTCCTACCTCTGCCTCCCGAGTGCTGGGATTAAAGGCGTGCGCCACCACGCCCGGCTAAGAGCACACATAATTTAACTATTTAATGATGCGAAATAACAAGATAACTGTCCTGTTAGAGATATGAAAGTAAATTAAATTCGCCAGGCGTGGTGGCGCACGCCTTTAATCCCAGCACTTGGGAAGCAGAGGTAGGAGGATCGCTGTGAGTTCAAGGCCACCCTGAGACTACATGGTGAATTCCAGGTCAGCCTGGACTAGAGCGAGACCCTACCTCGAAAAACCAAAAAAAAAAAAAAAAGTAAGGGCTGAAGAGATAGCTTAGCAGTTAAGGCGTTTGTCTACAATGCAGAAGGACCAGAGTTCGATTCCCCAGTGCCTATATAAAGCCAGATGCACAAGAG
>PVHP010025019.1:0-25831 GCA_004024765.1 Zapus hudsonius
AGGCAGAACGCAGTAAGCCTCTCACGCAAACTGCTTCTGGCACAGTCCTGACAAAGTTCTTTCTCCCCCTTGTAAGCCAAACCTCACAGTTCATAGTTCTCAATACATTCAGGTCTTTCAACTCTGACCAGAATGATCCATGAAGCTGTACTCACAACACTGCAAGGCATCTCTTAGGCCGAGATTTCAAATCCTTCCACATTCCTCCTGTAGATCACTTCCAAAAGCCCAAAGCCACAAGATCAGGGTTCTAGCAGCAACAGATGACCCCACTTCTGGTACCAAAACTGTTGCAGTCAGCATTCTAGTTGCTGCGCAGAAAGAACCCAAGCAAAAGCGGCTTGTGGAGGAATGGGTTTATTTGGCTTACGGACTCGAGGGGAGACTCCATCCTGGCAGGGAAAACGATGGCATGAGCAGAGGGCTGGACATCACCTCTGCCACAGCACTGCTAACAGCGGCAGGAAGGTGTGCCAAACTCTGGCAAGGGGAAGCTGGCTTATAACCCCATAAGCCCGCCCCTGACAACACAGCTTCATAGAGGTTGTAAAACCTTAACTGCCATCAGCTGAGGATCGATCTATCAGAACACATTCATTTGTTTGTGGGGGACACCTGTATCAAACCATGACAAGTACTGAGGGATGGGAAGGAAGGTGTTGTAGGAAGTGGGCAATAGTGAGATCCTGGGGCTGATGGATGGAGTTGGGGTGGATCCAGCTTGAAGCCAAGGTAAGGCATTGCCCTCAGCTTCAGAGTCCTCTCCTTCCTCTGGGCTCATGATTACTTTAGCAGCAGAGCATGCGGTATGGTGGCTCAGGCCTACCAACCTAGCTGCTGTATGCTGAGGCAAGGTGACTGCAATTTCTGAGTTCAAGGCCAGCCCAGGTAACTTAAGGGGGCTTTATACCAACATTAAAGCATCATTTTGCTTTTAAGAGGGCTGAGGATGGGGGCTGGAGAGATGGCTCAGCGGTTAAGGTGCTTGCCTCCTCCAGTGCCTAAAGACCCGGGAATTGAATTGAAACTCCCCAGTACCCATGTAAGCCAGATGCAAAAAGTGGTACATGCATCTGGAGTTCGTTTGCAGTGGCTAGAGGCCATGGTACACGCCTACTCTTTCTCTTTCTCTGTCTCTGTCTTTGTCTCTGTCTGTCTCTGTCTCTCTCTCTCTGCCTATATCTTTTTGCTTGCAAATAAATAAAAATAAAATATTTTTTAAAAGAGGGTTGAGGCTACAAGACATGGCACACACCTATCCTCCTAGCACTAGGGAGGTAGAGGCAGAAGGATCAGACGTTCAAGGCCAGCCTGGGCTACATGAGATGCAGGGATGGAGATGTAGCTCAGTGGTAGAGCACCTTCTAGAACCTCCCAGTGAGGGACTGGGGGAATGAGTGGCTCAGCTGTAGAACTCTTGCCTAAAATTCGTCCAGTGAGGGGCTGGGGACATGGCTAATCAGTAGAGCAAGTGGGACCCAGAATTTACAAGCCCTGAGTTCTATCCCAGCACGACCAAAATCAAAGGACTAATGAATGAAATACATAATTAATGTGGACTTAGAATTTAATAAATTATATTTAAAACAAAGGTTACTGATAATCAAAACTCACCACTTCCTAGTTAAGACATTACGTTTTAACAACAAAAAAATTGTGCCGAAATTATAATTATAATTATAGCTACATTAGATTAGGATTGGAAACCCTGTTCATGGTGTCTTACAGTGCACCTCTTGTGACTCTGTTCCATGGCTTCTTGTAGGTAGTCTGTAATTGGAAATTAGCGAAGGATATAATTTAGAGTGTGCCTCCCTCCCTCAGGCGACTGCTAAACTTTACAAGCACAGCATTGGGTTGGGGGCTTCAGTGAGTTCATAGGTGGGTCTGACACTTGTGAAGTTCTTTGGAAGTGTGTCTGTCATTGTTATTTTGTTTGGCTTCCATTCCCTAACTTAGAATTGTGGTATGTGCAGACAGAAATTGGGCAAAACCATTAAGCAGCTGTGTTTTTTCTTTCTGTCTCTAGTTTGTCCAACCATCTGTAAGTCCCATGGTTGCACCGCTGAAGGCCTGTGCTGCCACAGAGAATGTTTGGGTAACTGTTCTGAGCCGGATGACCCCACCAAGTGTGTGGCCTGTCGCAACTTCTACCTGGATGGTAGGTGTGTGGAGACCTGCCCTCTACCCTACCTCCACTTCCAGGGCTGGCGCTGTGTCAACTTCAGCTTCTGCCAAGACCTGCACAACCAATGCAAGAACTCCCGGAGGCCGGGCTGCCACCAGTATGTCATCCACAACCACAAGTGTGTCCCCGAGTGTCCTTCTGGGTACACCATGAATTCCAGCAAGTGAGTTCTGGGTGTGGGTCTGTGGGAGCCAGCAAAGATGGAGAAGGAACGTAATTGAGGTGGTCAGGTGCTTGCCTAGCTTGCATGAAGCCCTGATCAGACCCAGCAAGGCGTGCGCTCGGTGTGGCAGTGCCCACCTGCAGTCCAGCACAGGGAAGGTGGAGGCAGAAAGATCAGGAGTTCTGGCTACATGGAGAGTTCTAAGCCAACCTGGGCTACAGGAGACCCTGCCTCCAAACAAATAAGCAAACAAAAGTTAAACGACAGAACTGGGGATACAAGTTTATTAAAATTGTGTGCAGGGGCTGGGAGACAGCTCGATGGGTTAGAGCATTGCTGCACAAGCATTTTACTTCCTGAGTTTGGGTCCTCAGAACCCGTGCAGAAAGCTGGGCAGGACTGCAGGTACCTATGACCCAGTGTCGAGGGAGCTGGCGACAGGAGAACAGCTGGGCTTGCTGGCTCAGCGTCCGACTGTCTCAGGGAAATGAGTTGGGAAAGCAGTAGAGGAAGACACCTGATAGCTAGCTCCTCTGGCCTCTGCACAGGGGCACACACACACATACTACACACGCGCACACCCATGTGGCATATGCTCCATGCAGCACACATACAGTGTGTGTTAACACACACCCAAGATAATAGTGGGCAAACTTAGAGCTTATTAGCAATGAGCAAGGTCACTCTTGATGAGATGCTCTGCAGTGATGGAATTGGAGTGCCATTTCCCTTCCTGTTTGGATCCTGGGCTTTGATGACTCTTTGCTCTCGAAAGTGTCAGATAGGAAAGACTGACAGCAAGCTGCACTCTGAGTTCACTTCTGAGCGGCTCTGTGTGGCTTTCCTTGACTGTATTTCCTGGAGGAGAAACTGAGGCTCCCCAGGCCTTTCCTCAGTACAGCCTGAAAGCTAAACCCAGAGCACACATTTCAAGGAGGAAGAGACTCAAGCCTACTGTATTCTCATAGCCTTGCTACTCTTTGAAGGACTGACTGTCAAATCATTTCCTACTATTTGGGTGAGAAATAGGCTTCTTTCTCTGGCAGTGAGTCAGATTTCCTGTACACGTTACAGACGTTTTGTACGTGTTGTGAGCTTCTTGGATGAGATATGTTAATGTCTGGGGCCATCACCAAGTTTTAAAACAATCTGTTTCCTGGTTTTTGTGTTCGGGTTTAAAAAGAAAAAAAATCAGCAAATAACACAAAAATCTCAAAGAGACGCACATTGAGAGGCCTGGAGCTGACCTGCTTACGTAAAAGTTCTTCCTCTTCAGACTTGAGAATTAGCCAAGTGAGTGAGAGAGTTATTCTGGTGGGAAATTTTATTTCCCTGGGTGGAGAGTGTGGGAAGGAAAACAATCTTTATTTCAGCTCCTGTGAACTTTTCTTTAGTGTTTACGAAACCTAAAAGTACAATATGTTTGTTTTACTCATTTCTGATTTTAAAAAAATCAGCAAGTTGCTTTGTTAAACAAAAATAGACCTTTATAAATCACCTTTGTACACCAAATGGAACATTTATTTATTTATTTACTTATTTATTTATTGTTGGTGAAGAGAGACAGTTTAAGAAATTAGGGAAGCAACCATCTTCCTTTTCATCTAGTTCTGCTATTTTTTTTCACATTTGAAAGACTGAGTACCAGTGGCTTCTGTAGAGACATTTGTTTAAAAGACATTGGCTTTAAATAAAAGAAAGACATTTCCCCCTACTGTAACTAAGACATTGATTGACATTAGCAATTTCCATGGAGAGCCTCACTGCTGGTGGGTTAGATTCAGAGCAGAACCCATCCTGTGTGACAACACACCCTTTGATGCTTCTGCTGAGAAGACAAAGAAAAAGATAATGATGACAATAATAACGAGTTAGAGCAGCATCTTGCTTTTTATAGTTTCAAAAAGTTAGTATTTCAGTCTTATTACTATGTGGCCTCCAGATCTACAACTGGTGGTGTTTGCAAACATTTCTGGGTTAATGGAGAATACAAACAAAATCAAAGTATTAAACAGTTTAGCAGCATCAGATAGAATGGAGACGTTCATAGTTCATAAAAAATAAAATTACAGGGGGCTGGAGAGATGGAGAGTGGTTAATATGTTTGCCTGCAAAACCTAATGACCTGGATTTGATTCTCCAGTGTTCACATAAGCCAGATGCCCAATGTGGCACGTGCATCTGGAGTTCATTTACAGTGGCTGGAGGCCCTGGGATGCCCTTTCTCTCTGTCTTTCTCTCTTCTCTCTTTCTCCAATTGCAAATAAATAAATATTAAAAAAAAAAATAAAATTGGGCTGGAGAGATGGCTCAGCAGGTAAGGCACTTGCCTCCAGTGCCTAAGGCCCCCGGTTCAATTCCCCAGGACCCACATAAGCCAGACCCACAAGGAGGTGGCCCTGGTGCTTCTCTCTCTCTCTCTCTCTCTCTCTCTCTCTCTCTCTCTCTCTCTCTCTCTCGGTTAAAGACACTCACTTGCAAATTCTGTCACCCTGGGTTCGATTCCCCATTATCCACATAAAGCCGGATGAACAATATGGCACATGCATCTGGAGTTTGTTTGCAGTGGCAAGAGGCTCTGGCACAACACTTTCTCATACAAATAAATACATACATTAAAAAATTATAACTATAAAGCAAGATCAAAAACCAACTCATTATATTTGTATGACTATAGAGATTAAAATTAATATTTTTGCTTCTAAAGCCATTTCATTTATGGAGTACTTCTATAAAGTTACATTTTAATGTGGTTACATTTTAATTACATTTTACATTTTACTGTTACATTTTACTGTTACATTTTAATGTGGTTTGATATCAAACAGGGCCAGATATTGTGTATATATATATATAGGTTTCTTTCCTATATATATACTTCTTGGTGGCTTATCTGTGAACATATTTCTTGAGGTTTTTCAGAGCCAAATTCTGGGAACTCACATAGACTCATGCCGTCTATGGTCACCTCGGGGCCAGGCAGCATCAATGGGAGTACTTGAACTTGAGCTAAGGAGAACCAGATATTTGGGGTCCATGCCAAGTATGCAGTGTGCATGCATGTAAATCTTTTGGGAAGGGGAGAATTTCCCCAAATCCTTTTCCCTTTCTTTCCTTTTCCCCTTCCCTTCCTTTCTTCCTTTCACTTCCCTTCCTTTTCCCTCTTCCCCTTCCCTATCCTCGTCTTTCTCTTTTTCTCCCATTCTTCCTTTTCTTCCCTTTCTTTTCCTGTTCTTTTTTTTTTTAAGACGGGATCTCACACTGTAGTCCAGGCTAACCTGGTGCTTGGTGTGTCAGCCAGGTGGGCTTGAGCTCGTGGTGCTTCTCTTGCCTCAGCCTCGGATTATCGTGACCAGGGGTGTGTGTCATCTCCCAGCCCTGTCGTCTTTTCATCGTTCGTGTCCCCTCTTACTCTCTGCTGTTCTCCTGAGGCCTCGTTCCCCTCCATAGCTCCACCTGCTTACAAGCATCCTCCCTGGTCATCCATCTCCTTGGATACAAACTATGTTGCCTGAAGGGAACTCTAAAAAGCCAGCCATCTCACAAACACGAGGACCTGAGTTTGACCCCCAGGCATAGCGCTGTAATTTGTAATCCCAGTCCTGAGAAGATTGGGGACAGGAAGTTCCCTGGGACTTGCTGGCCAGCCAGTTAGACTAAATTGGTGAGTGCCAGGCCAGTGAGAGATGCCTTCTCCAAAAGGCAATGGTGTTCTAGGGATGGTACATGGTATTTTCGTCCGGCCTTCACACCATGTTCACACATATGCATATGCATCTGTGTACACAAATATACACATGCACATGCGCTATACTACGTACCCATATGCCACAGCCAGCCATCTGATCATGCTTTGTTCCTGTCTAAAACTTGCCAGTGACTTTCCAAGACCCTTAGACAAAACAGAAGTGCTTCTGCTCCAAAATTCTGCAAATTCTCATCTCATTCACAACCCTACATATCCTACAATCCTACACACTATACATATCCTACACATCCTACACACCCTATACATCCTACACACCATACCTATCCTACACATCCTATGGGCTCTACACCCTACACACCCTGTTTACCCTACACACTCTCTACACCCTAACACTGTACACACCATACATATCCTACACACCTTACATACACTACACACCCTACATATCCATCGCCATAGCCAAAAATGGCTTTGTCCTCCAACTTTACCAAATTGGTTCTTTCCTGTCTGTCTTTGTGTGAGCTGTTTCTTCCTTTAGAATGTGTCTGCTTCTTGATCCTTTGACCGACTTCTGCTTGTTCTCAAAATTGTAGTTGATAAGCCTATTCTTTACAGCCCTTTCTTGTCTGAGCTAGCACCCATAGACACTCTAGCACATCATTTTTGTTGAGTTTTATTTATCTATTTGTAAGGGGAGAGAGAATGAAGTGAATGAATGAGGGCACAGCAGGGCCTCTTGTAACTGCAAACGACTCTATGTTGCCCAGACTGGAATAAGCTTTCTGCGTTCAAGCTATCTCAGCATGTCTCAAAACCCAAAATAAAAGAAAACAATAAATGAATGTTCTCTCAGGAGAACAGCGGGCTTTGCAGGCTAGCGCCTTGACTTCTGAGCCATCTTTCCAGTCCCTTCCCTCTTTGAGATAGGGTCTCCCATTTGCCTGGAACACACCAATTAGGTAAGGTAGATTGTCAGTGAATCCCCTCGCCCTACCCATCCCCGTCTCCCCAGCATTGGGATAAGAGGTGCACATCACTGTGGCCTGTTTTTATGTGGGCTTTGGGGGTCAAGCTTAGGTCTTCATTCTTGTGAGGCAAGTGCTTTACCAACAGAGCCATCTCAGCCAATCTCCACTAGCATCCATGTGTGCATGCTTTGATTTTTGTGGGCTCTCTGATGAGAAAGGCTTAGCAGTGGCTAAGACAGGCAGAGAGGGCTTCTCTCCATCACAGCAACCACGAAGAGCACACCCCAATGTGCATGTGCTGTTCAGGCCTCTAGGGTTCATACTTGCTAGTGTTCCATTGGCTCCAGCAAGTCACATGGCCAAACCAAGGTGAGTAGACATTATTTCCTGGTGGGAGAGGCCACAGGAACTTGTAACCATTTGTGATTTCCCACCTGGAAAATAGATGACATGTTTTGTTCATTCATGGGGCCATGCAATATGGAACAGGTGTTGGCAAGAGACCAGATAGTAAATATTTTCAGCTCTGAGGATCATATGGTCTTCGTTGCACTGACTCACCTCAGACATTCGTTGCAAAAGCAGGCTTAGACACACAAACCTGGGCATGGCCATGATCCAAGAGAAGGTGTGTTGTGATTCAAATGTGAACTGTCTCCTATGGGGACTACATACGTGGTCCCCAGAGGGTGGAGCTGTTTGGGAAATTTGTGGAACTTTTAGAAGGTGGAGCCTTGCGGTGTTATAACCCCGCCCAACTTCCTGTTCAGGCCAGAGTAGGCAGCCAGGGCATTATGTTGCCACAGCAGCTGGGGGTGGTGGGAAGTAGTCGGAGTGAGCTAGTTTATACTGGCAAGTGGGCTGGACTAATCAAACTCAAGGTCAGTGACACCTCCAAAAGGCTCTACCAGGAGGATGAGTTACAAACCTTTGAGGCTAAGGGGGCCATTTTACATTCGATCCACCACAGTGGCTGTGCTGCTCACCTATGTTGAGTGTGAGGCTGGATTCCTCTTTGTTGCACTGTGGGCTCAGCTCAGCTGGTTAGGGTGGTAGGTCTGCTCTTTAGCCAATCTGCTGTGCTGGATGCTGTGTGGATGAGGAGTGGCTCCTATCCCCTGTGCATGTGTTAGGGAAGTGGAAATAGGAGTTTGCCTGGGGCTAGACTCATCACTGAATTGGTGAGTTCCAGATTCAGCAAATCTGTCTCAAAATATAAATGTAGAAAGTGACAGGAAGACAGCTGACATTGGCAGGCCTGCACACACATGTGCACCACCCACTTAAGAACACACACACACACACACACACACACACACACACACACACACACAGGAATGCTAGGACTGAGTGCCCACCTCAGCAAACCTTACCTTAGAGTAATGGATTAAATATACCACTGGGTTCTCATGGAATATGTTGTCTGCCAAGCTGGGTGGGGTGAGGTGAACCTTGTGCACACTGACCCCCCTCTTTCTCTCTGGTACACCCTCAGCTTGATGTGCACCCCATGTTTGGGTCCCTGTCCCAAGGTCTGTCACATCCTAGATGGCCAGAAGACCATTGACTCGGTGACGTCTGCTCAGGAGCTTCGAGGCTGCACCGTGGTCAATGGAAGCCTGATCATCAACATCCGAGGAGGCAGTAAGTACTCGCTTGTGGGTGGTGGGTTCCCTGTGAGCTGTGAGCAGGCAGTGAAAACAGCGCTGAGGTTCCTCCCACGCACTCACACACTCCTTAGTGCAGTGGTGGACACCTGTGCTTCCAGCTATGAGGCTGGAGCTTGAACCCAGAGAGGTTGTACCAGTCTGGGCAGCATAGACATGTCTCAAAACTCAAAATGAAAGAAAACAATAAGTGAAAAAGATATAAGCATCATTCAGTGATTCTCTCATTGATAGAATAACAGGATGAGTTTGTTTCAGAACTTGAAATGAGGAGTCTCTGGCTCCATTTTTTCCTAAAATTCTCATTTTCCAATCTTCTTCAGAAATCTGCCTTAGCAAAAAGACAGCTTGGTGTGGTGATGACACCTGTAATCCTAGCACTTGGGTTGTGGAGGCAGGAGGATCAGCATTTTAAGAGCATACTTAGTTGCATAGTGAGCTCTCTGTAAGCCTGGGCTATGTGATTTAAACAAACAAACAAACAAACAACAGCAACAATAATAACAAAAGCCAAGCAAACAACCAACAGCTGAAGCAGAGCCAATCTTCAGGTCCAAGCAAAAAGTGTACCCTCTCTACTCATAATTTGTTTGTAAACGCTGACTGAACTGTCAGGGTGAACCAGACAAGTTCCTTATCCTCATGGACATTCTTTTTTTTTTTAAAACATTTTATTTATTAATTTTCAAGGAGAGAGAGAGAGAGAGAGCACCAGAGCCACCACCTTGTGGGTCTGGCCTATGTGGGACCTGGGGAATTGAACCTGGGGCCTCAGGCACTGAAGGCAAGTGCCTTAACTGCTGAGCCATTTCTCCAGCCCCTCATGGACATTCTTGACCTAGGGTTTCAGATTCCCCAGGCTAGCCTCAAATCACTAGGTAGCCAAGGCTGAGCTTGAGCTCTTCATCCTCCCAAATGCTAGATTCTAGGCATCTACCACCATGCCTGGCCCACCAGGACGGGTTTTAGGAATGAGCTCTGAGGGAAGCAGAGCAGGACAGCAGAGAGCCGGAGCCAGCAGTGCTTTCCTGCAAAGCACCATATAATGCACGTGCCGTGTCCCTCAGCATCCAAGGTTTGGTCCTAGAGTCCGATGGCTACCAAAAATCTGAGGATGCTTTATGTCCTTTCTGTAAAGTAGTGCACCATCCATAGATGTCAAACCATCTCTAGATAACTTCTAATACTTGATCCAGAATGCTTAATATGGAGATGCTCAATATACTGTACTGCTTTAGGGACTAATGACAAGAAAAAAAGTCTGCATGTTCAGTATAGATGTGATTTTTCCCCCTAAATATTTTTGATCTTTACTTGATTGAATTCACAGACTGTGAACTTACAAATGTGGAGGTCAAACCTTTTCTAGTTTTGTGGCCTGGATGACATCTAATATAATAGTTTAGCCCTGTTGTTTTACTATGAAAATAAAAACCCACAGAACAATAAGTGGGCATGGCTCTGTTCCAATAAAACAGTATGAATCTTGCTAACAAGAAGTTGCTTGATAACCTCTGAAATAGATAATAAAAAGATTGTTATTTTAAGAAGTTTCTAGGCAGGGAAAGGAAGCTTTAAGATGGTGATTGTATCCATTACCTTTATCATTGCTGAAGAAAAAAATGCCTGACCAAGCTGGGTGTGGTGACATATGCTTTTAATCCCAGCATTCGGGAGGCAGAATATAGGAGGATCGCCATGAGTTCAAGGCCACCCTGAACTATGTATGACTACATAGTGAATTTCAGGTCAGCCTGGGCTAGAGCGAGACCCTACCTCAGGAAAAAAGAAAGAAGGAAAAAGAAAAAAAGCTGACCAATGCAACCTAAGGAGGAAGATTTATTCTGTCCTATAATTGAGGTTCTGTCCTATAATTGAGTCCATCATGGAAGGGAGAGCATGGCAGCAGGAGCCTGCAGCTCCTGAAGCATAGTGAAGCAGCTGGCCTCGTTGCATCCAATCAGGAGAGAGAGAGAGAGAGAGAGAGAGAGAGAGAGGCGTGCTGGTATTCAACTAGTTTCAAATATACAGGAGGTGAATGATGTTCTGGGAGGAAATACAGGCTTTGCAAAGGCTCTGAGGCAAGAGTATGCTTGCCCCACTGAAGAAACGGTAGTTCTGTTTATCCGTGGTGCTGGGTCCCAGAGCCGTGTGGGTGCTGGCTCAGTGCTCTCCCACTGAGCTCCGCCTCCAGCCTCACATGGTAGGTTTTGTATGTTTAAACCACTTAGTCTGTGAGTGCACTGTTCACCATGGGAAATTGTGGGGTGGCAAAGTATTTCTGTGGATATTTATGGGTCTATTCTTCCTCCTGCAGACAACCTGGCAGCTGAGCTAGAAGCTAACCTTGGCCTTATTGAGGAAATTTCAGGCTTTCTAAAAATCCGTCGGTCCTATGCTCTTGTATCTCTTTCCTTCTTCCGGAAGCTACGCCTGATTCGAGGAGAGACCTTGGAAATCGGGTATGTGAACCTGGTCCTGTGCTTGTGGCTGCTGACTAGCAAACTCACAAATCAGAAAAACGTAGGGCTTTGTGTGTGTGAGCGTGAGTGTGTGCGGGTACACATATATGTGTAGGTGGGTGTGCACGTATATGTATGTGTGTGTGTCGCTCCTCAGGCACTGTCCACTTTTGCAGAGACAGGGTCTCTCACCCATTAGAGCTCACCAACTTGGCTAAACTGGCTGGCCAGTGAGCCCTGGGGATCTGCCCCTCTTATAGGAAGGAGCACACCACCAAACCCAGCCTTCTTTTACGTTGACGCACAAAGCTATCTCCCAGCCTTTCTTCCCTCTTTTCGTTTCCCTCCCAGACCCTCCTGCCTTTCATAGTTGGCATCCTGGATGCCCAGCCACGGCTATTTCTTGTTATCTTGCCATATTGGTACTGAGATTTCCAGCCCTGGTCTCTTTCCTTATCCACCCTGAATGCCAGTCTCTAGGGCTGTGTGTATGGTAGGCAAGTCTCTACCACTGAGCCCCAGCCCCTCACTGGGGGATTCCAGACAGATGTTCTACTGCTAATCTGTGTCTCCAGTCTCAGACGATTAGAATCTCATTTCCTTGCTCCAAAGACAAAATTCCACAATTCCCCTTGTTTTCCATATTCAACAGCTACTGTACAAGCAAGTGGTGAGTACTGGGGCAGTACCAATGAAATGGAACCAGGCATGGTCCCTGCCCTCTTAGAGGTGAAGAAGACAGGCTGTTGTGTGACTAGGCCTGTGTGCATGTGGCTTTCCTGTAGGAACTACTCTTTCTATGCCTTGGACAACCAGAACCTGAGGCAGCTGTGGGAGTGGAGCAAACACAACCTCACCATCACTCAGGGGAAACTTTTCTTCCACTACAATCCTAAACTCTGCTTGTCGGAAATTCACAAGATGGAAGAAGTTTCTGGAACCAAGGGCCGCCAGGAGAGGAATGACATCGCCTTGAAGACCAATGGGGACCAAGCATCCTGTAAGTAACCCTGTGCTGATCCATTGCCTGCCTTCCCTCAGCCACCGCACTGACTCCCAGGGCTTCCACTGGCACCTGCTGAGATACAGTTAAGATACCACTGTCAGGTGTTGTACATCTGATGTATGTCAGCCACACACGGGGCAGAGCATGGTACTGGCGATGTCTTGTAAGTATCACTTACATTCTCAGTGCATGCATGTATGTATGTATTAGCTAGTTTACTCTTGGATGTGACCTGGCAAAAAGGATGAAGCAAGGGTAAGTTTTGACTTGCAGTTCTGTGGACTATATGCATCATGGCATCACAAGTGGGAAGCTATCTGGCCACATTGAATCTGCAGTTCAGAAGCAGAGGGTGAACAAGAAGTGGGGACAGGCTATAAAACCTGTATTAATTACTTGTTGCTGTGAACCAGACCAGAGGCAAGTTAAGGAAGAAGAGGGTTGATTTTGGCATAGGTTTTTGAGGGGATACACAGTCCTTTATAGTGGGGAAGGCCAGCTCATAGCATGACAGCCTGAAAGCAACAAAAAGAAGAGAAAGTGGGGCCTGACTATAAGACCCCAAGGCCTGTGTCCAGTGATCCACTTTCTCCAGCAAGGCTCCACCTCCTACAAGTTGTACAACTTTCCCAAACAGCACCATCATCTAGAGACCAAGTGTTCAAACACACGAGCCTATGGGGGACATGTCACATTCCCACAACAGCAGTGTGCTAGTCTGCGTGTGGGTACACATTGAGGGCAGAGGACAACCTTGGATGCCATCTTTAGAAATGCCACCTACCCTTTATGAGAAAGTTTTTGGTCTAGACCTCACCAATTGAGCTAATCTCCAGCAATCTCCAGGGTTCCTCCTGGCTCTGCCTCCCCAGTGCTGAGATCACAGGCGCATGCCACTGCGCCTGTGGATTGTACATGAGTACTGAGTATTTACTTTACTGACTGAGCCTCTCCCCTCGTGTAAGTGTCAGATTTGGTGCTGATACCGACAGTTTGAGAGGATGAGATGGACGCACCGTCTGCATCGTCTAGGAATGAAGTTGGGAGTGCAGGAAGTATACTGAGGGCAGTGCTCATGGAATATAAAGGGGAAGGAGAGAGCATGGTGCCACCGAGGGAAGAACATCCTTGGAGCCATGGGGAGCTGTGAGAGGGGCTTGCATTAATTAGAGCCTGCCATTCAGTCATGGTGGAGACTGATCAGTAAGGGTGTGGCTGGAATGTTCCAGCAGGCCCTGCCTTTGCCAAAGCTGGTGGATACCTTCTCGGGGAATTTGCTCTTTAAATCAAAATATCTGAGGAGGGCGTGAGGTTTGGATGGAGTTTAGGTCAAGGTTGTATTCTAGGCACGGGGAATGACTGGTCTACAATCTGTCTGTAGGCGTTTGGCCCATGGTCATTTGCACCCAAGTGGAGTCTTGTGCTGCTGTTTCAGGTTTGCAAGTCAACATTGCATCTGGACAAGTGAAAACCTCTTCTCTCACAAATAAGTGGCTCATTGTCCTTCTTGGGTTAAAAACGGACCATCTATTATCCAGAATATAAGCAGGATGTGTGTTGAATATACTGTCCATGAGTACCTTACTCAGTTACTGAGTGACTTTATGTGTGTGCTCACATATGTATGTATCCATGTTTGTGTGTTTGTGGGTGAGTGTTTACATGTGCTTGCTTAGTAGCCAGAGGACAATCTCAGGTGCCATCCTCAGAAACATGATTGATCTTATTCGAGACAGGGTCTCTAACTATCCTGGAGCCCACTGATTAGATTAGACTGGCTGGTCAGCAAGTTCCAGGGATCCTCCTGTCTCCTCCTCCCCAGAACTGGTATTACAAGTGTATGCCACCACATTCAGCTTTTTATTATTATTATTATTATTATTATTATTATTATTATTATTATTATATACTTAATCTTAGCCAAAAAACCCAGAAGAGATTAGCGGTTTTTGTTTGTTTGCTTGTTTGTTTGTTTTTAAACATGGTTTCTGGGATTAACTCGGGTCCTAATGTTTGAGCTCTGGCTATAGCCTGAGTGTCTTGTTTGGTTTCATGTTAGCTATCTAATAGGTTTGCTTGAAGGGCCAAGTTGCACGACTGATTCTTGTCTTCAAATCTCTTCCTATCCAAAACTCACCAGAATGTGTGTTGTCCCTTTCAAGCAACAACAGATTGTGTCAGTCCCTGGGGCCTCACGTACTTTTGGTTTGAAACTAACTATTCGATATTGCAATTGCCCGTTGCTTTTTTATTTTTCTAGGTGAAAATGAGTTACTTAAATTTTCTTACATTCGAACGGGCTTTGACAAGATTTTGCTGAAATGGGAACCTTACTGGCCTCCCGACTTTCGAGACCTCTTAGGATTCATGCTTTTCTACAAAGAGGCGTAAGTAGAAGGCTGTGCATGAGGGGCATGCCATGGGGTGGTAGGGAGAGCTTCCTCTTTGGCGGTTCTTCTCTTTCTTCTCTCTGTGAACCAAACTAAGGTTTCTTTTTAGTGTCTCACCAGTTCATGGGACCCAAAGACTCCTTTTTTGTCAAAAGCCTGAAAATGCAG
Organism: Zapus hudsonius; assembly: GCA_004024765.1. NCBI lineage: Eukaryota > Metazoa > Chordata > Mammalia > Rodentia > Dipodidae > Zapus > Zapus hudsonius. The sequence goes on from PVHP010025019.1 coordinate 14,722, forward strand.
GAGACAGTTTTTCTGGATTTTGTGTATGAGCGTGCGTGTGTGTGTGTGTGTGTGTGTGTGTGTGTGTGTGTGTGTGTGTGAAAGCCAGAGAGCAACTCCAGGTATCCTTCCTCTTAGATTTTTTTTTTTATAGATAGGGCTTCCCATTTCCCTGGAGCTCACCAGGTAGTCTAGACTGGTTGAGCCCCAGGCATCCTCATCTTTGCCTCCCCAGTACTAAGATCACAGCTATGTGTTCCCATGCCTGGATATAACTTTTCCAAGCTCCCAACTCTACATTAGACAGATTAACAGTTCCATTGTGGTAACCACTCTCCCCCTGTTTTATCTTGCAAGTCCTTATCAGAATGTGACAGAATTTGATGGGCAGGATGCATGTGGCTCCAACAGCTGGACCGTCGTGGACATTGACCCACCCCCAAGGTCCAATGACCCCAAGTTACAGAACCACCCTGGGTGGCTGATGCGGGGTCTCAAGCCCTGGACTCAGTACGCCATCTTTGTCAAAACCTTGGTCACCTTTTCTGATGAACGCAGGACCTATGGGGCCAAGAGTGACATCATCTATGTGCAGACAGATGCCACTAGTAAGTATTGCTTGTCAGCATGGGTTTGCTGCTGAACTGGCTCTCTTGCCTTCAGTAGGAGTGATGGTTTCAGTTGTCAACTTGACAGATTCGAGACTCACTTGTGAGGGCTTATGTAGATCAGGTTAGCCTCTGGGCAAGTCTCAGAGGGATGCTCTTGATTAGGTTAATTAAGCGGGAAGATCTACCGAAGCTGTCACCATTCATGGGCTCAGGCCCTGGACTGTGTATTCATTGTTCTCAGCTTCCTCACTGTGCTGACCATGACCAGCTATCTTATGCCCACATGCCTTCCTTGCGAGGATGGACTGTAACCTGAAACTGTGGGCTAAAATAAACCTTTCTTCCCTTAAACTGATGTTTTTCAGGTATTTTATCCTAGTAATGAAGAGGTAACTGATATAGTAAGCCACACTGTGATGCCTTATGACGTGCTCTTTTTTATGGTGATTGGTTTCTATATTAGTTACTTTCTTATTACTATGAACAAATATATGAGCAGAAGCAACTTATGGAAGGAAAGTGTTTATTTACAGCATACAGTTTTGAGGGGGAAGGTATGTTGACAGGAATGGGAACAGAGCTGGCCACATTGTCAGGCAAGAGGGAGAAGGTGAACAGGAAGTGGGGCCTGGCTATATATAAAACCTCCAGGGCCACCCCCAGTTACCCACATTCTTCACCAAGGCTCTACCTTCTAAAAGTTCCAAAACCTTTCCAAACAATGCCACCTGGGGACCAAGTGTTCAAACACATGAGCCTCTGGGGGACATGTCATATTTGAGCCACATCAGCTTCTGAAGGCTGAGATCAGTATTTACAGATAGTAATAATGCAGTGCCACCAAAGCACCTTTGAGGGAACACCACAGTATGTTCCATGAGATTTGTTTTCTGAGGTTTTAGTTACTAGAGATCAGTCACAGCCCAAAAATATCAAATGGAAGATTCTGGAAATAAACTGTTGATAACTTCCGAGAAACTTCTGTTGCATTAGGTAGTCCTAGTACTCGGGAGGTGGTGGCAGACGGATAAGGAGTTCAAAGCAAGCCTTGGCTGCCTATGAGTTCAAGGCCAGTCTACATCACACATTGGGAACCTATTTCAAAATAAATTAATTTAACATAAATAACAGTTGGGCCAGCATGGTGTTACATGCCTTTGATCCTGCACTTGGGAGGCAGAGGTAGGAGGATCAACAAAAGTTTGAGGCCACCCTGAGACTACATAGTGAATTCTAGGTCAGACTGGGCTAGAGCGAGACCCTACCTCAAAAACGAAAAAAAAAAAAGTTGGACATGGACAAAGTGAGTAGAAATACCCTGAGACATGCCCCCTGAACCCCGCTACCCCACAGGGACTGACTGACACCTTCATGCTCCACAGTGAATACCATAATACCACTGAGGAGGGCCCCCAGGGCAATAGGAGCCGGGTGAGGAGATAAAAGAGTATACTGTTATATATATAAAATATTTTTTAAGTTAGGCATGGTAGTATACATCTGCAATACCAACATTGAGGAGATGGAGACAGGAGGGTCTGAAGTTGGAGGCCAACCTAGGTTACACAAGACCTTGTCTCATAAAGAGAAAACAATAACTAAGAACTTTTATCACTGTACATTGCTGTAATCCATTCCATTATTGCTATTGTTAATCTCTTAATTTGCCTGATTTCTATGCTGGATTCTAGATGTGTATGTGTAGGAAAAATACTGTATGCATAGGATTCAGATATTCACTATGGCTGTGGGATGTATCCCCATGATCACATGAATGAATATATATATCTTATCAACTAATAACAAACATAAAAAGAATGATTTTATGTAAGTATTTTCCAGCTTCCACATTTTGGCATTTTTGTTATATCTCATCTCTCTCTGTCTTTTTCTTTCTTAAGATTTATTTTGAGTCTGTTTTATTTGTCAGTCTATGGAGGACATTGTACATTCAAACCACCACACACTCTATGCCCTCTGCCTCCAGAGCCCCTCCTTCAACTGTCTCCAACTGTCCACTCTTTAAGGGAAGACTTCGTGGTACATTTTAGGGTATCTGGATACCAGTGCAATTCCACTATTTGGGGCTGGTTAGTAGAGTATTTGCCTAGCATACATGAAGCCTGGGTTCAGTTCTCAGCATTAAATAAAGCCAGGTGTGATGGTACATGCCTATAATCCCAGCACTGAGGAGATGGTGACAAGAACCTCAGGAGTTCAGAGTCATTGTCTACTACACAGCAAGTTCCAGGCCATCTTGGACTACATGAGATCATGTTTCAAATTAAAAAGCAAAAACAAAAACCAGGCAAGGCCCACTGACCTCAAGATTTCCTGCTGACTGAGTTTAATTTGGATCAAATGTTAACACAAATCTGTGATTTTTTTAAAATTTTTTTTCTTTTTTTTTTTGGTTTTTCGAGGTAGGGTCTCACTCTAGCCCAGGCTGACCTGGAATTCACTCTGTAGTCTCAGGGTGGCCTCAAACTCATGGCAATCCTCCTACCTCTGCCTCCCCAGTGCTGGGATTAAAGGCGTGTGCCACCACACCTGGCTAAATCTGTGAGTTTGTTGGTCTCCCTCCACTATTTTCTATTTGGCCCAACAGTATCTTTTAATCTTAGATAGAGAGAGCTTTGGGTATATAGGAACCTGGTTAAAGTTATCATGTAAATGGACAATGACAACCACATAATCTGTAGTGTGAATGATTTTTTTTTCAGTAAGTCAAACTCTGATGGGGCAAGTATTTCATGTGTCTCTGGATTTCTCCCATTTTAGTAACACATCCTCATGGTTTAACATGGGTCATCCCTCCCCACTGAGGGTCACACAACAATTTGTACATGCTTCCTCACACTAGGCCAGTTTTCTTTTTCTTTTCCAGATCCTTCTGTGCCCCTGGATCCTATATCAGTTTCTAATTCCTCATCCCAGATTATTTTGAAGTGGAAACCCCCCTCAGACCCCAATGGCAACATCACACACTACCTGGTGTACTGGGAGAGGCAGGTGGAAGACAGTGAGCTATTTGAGTTGGACTATTGCCTCAAAGGTAAGTGTGGGTGGTTGGGATGGTGCTGCCACGCTTTTCTCCACGTATCGGGATGTAGGTCTCTCTCCTGGTATCCCAGGCACACCACATTTAATTTTACTCAAAGCACATACACGTCTTTAAGCTTTTTATAGACAGCTACACACTGAAGATTCATGTGAAAACCAGATAACAGGGCTCAGCGTTGAGTGCTGGCCTAGCAAATGTAAGGCCCTGGGCTCTGTCCCGAGTAATGCAAAACAATTGTGAGAGACATAGAAATGTTTCAGTCGACCGTGAACCACATATACAGTGGTGTTGCCGTAAGAGTGTATGGCTTAATGACATTGATAGTCTTGGTACATATATTCTGATGGCTCTAAAATTATGAAATCATTGAATGATGCACATTTTTTTTCTTTTGTGTGTATGTGTGTGGATTTTGTACATGTTTGTGAATGACTGTGGAGGCCAAAGGAGAATCTCTGGTGTCATCCTCAGGAGTGCCGTCCACCTCTTTGTGAGACAAGGTCTCTCATTAGCTCATCACCATGCTCAAAGGATTCTCTTGTCTCCGCCTTCATAGTGTTGGGATTATAGAAACACACCACAATACATGGCATGTTTACATGGATGCCGGGGATCAAACTCAGGTCCTCATGCTTACAGGGCAAACACAACCCACTGCTACCTGTCTCCAGGCTGAATTAGTTATTTGAGTTTTCTCTTCCTCTTGCTTCCTCCCCACTCTTTACATGGAAGGGTATGTGGCTATGGTAATTCCTGTAAGACTTCTGTGCAAAGCTAGAAATATATTCAAGAATGCTGAGAGGCTATAAACAAAGCCAGAGGAAGATCTTTGCCCCAAGAGCGTATAGTTTTCCCAGCTGGCAGCAATAAGGATCCCTCCTTATTCCTGTGCTTTCTTCTCATTTCTCTTGTTTACTTTTTCCCCTCCTTTCCTTCCCACCTCCCTTCTTCCCTTCCCTCCCTCTCCTTTTCTTTCTTCGTGTTTATATGTGTGTGATATGTGTGCGTTTATGGTGTGTGTGTGTGTGTGTGTGTGTGTGTGTGTGTGTGTGTAGGCCATAGGTTGATGCTCAGGTATCTCCCTCAATCATGTTATTTTGAAACAGGGTCTCTCACTGAACCTGGAGCTCACTGACTTGGCAAAGCTAGCTAGCCAGCAAGCTCTGGGGATCCTCCTGTCTCTGCCTCCCCAGCACAGGAATTGCTGACACATAGTGATATAACCGGCTTTTATCTTGGTATCAGAGATCCAAATTCAAGTCTAATGCTTGTGTGACAAGTGCTTTATACATCAAGCCATTTTCCAGCCCGAGTTCTTTAATCTTGTTAACTGGGGACAATGTGGACATGTTTGGAACTTCAAACTTGCACACATTATTTTAAAATTGGGTTTACTTCATTTTATTTTTAAGACAGGGTCCTATGTATCCTGAGCTTCCCTCAAACTCACTATAAGTAACTGTGTAGCTGAGGCTGCCTCCACTTCTTAATATGGAAATTACAGGCATGTGCCACCATGCCTGGTGATTATATAAGTGATTTATTTCAGTTTTTCATTAATACACCAGAAATGTTCATACATATGGAATCAGAGTGTTATTGTGAAACGTGTAAAAATGTATAAAATCAAATGTGAGCAGTGAGTGTTTACATCAAACATTTAACAATTATTTGTGATGAAAACATTCAAAACCCTCCCCACAATGGTGGCAAGCAAAGGCTGAGAAAGGTGTGTGTGTGTGTGTGTGTGTGTGTTAGGGGAAACAGGTGTATGAAACCCTTGTGGTGTTCTTTGCATAGTATGTTGTATATTTCAGATACCCCAAAGGGGATAGGGTTCAGCACGGGAAGCTGAGTACCCATATAAAATGCTGGGTGTTATAGTGAGTGCCTATAACCTCATTACTGGCAAGGTGGAGACAGAGGATCCCTGGGACTTGATGGCTCTCTAGTCCAGCCAAATTAGTAAGCACCACGTTCAATGAGAACCTTGTCTCAAAAAAATAAGGTGGAGAGTGACCTGACATTATCATCTGGCCTTCACACATGCACCCACACATGTGAAAATACATACCTGCACACACCACATATACACACAAAACCAAACCAAAAAAACAACAGAAACAGCTCAAAGAGGACTAAAACCTACCATCAAGCCAGAGAAGCTTGATGTTCTTCCTTTGTTGTTGATTGGTCTTTAATTCTTTGTCTTGCATAAATATTTTCAGTTAGTGATAGCCTCAGCCTGTGACCATGACCTTGGAGGAGAAGGCCAGGGGCTTGCTGGAGAGGCATGGCTGAGGTTTGCACTTGACTCTGCCCTGACCTGCTTTTGGCTTTTGGCTAAGTAACCCAGCACTGTCTGTCTCCTTTTCTGGAGAACGGATGGCAATGGATCCCTGGAGCCATCCCAGCTCTAACATCATGTGCTGAATGCATGTCTGTGACTTCACCCCTGCCTGCTGAGCCCAGGGTGGCAGATGGGATTTTTCTTTATCTCCTGGAATGCTTTATAGAACTTGAAAGCAAGACTGGTCCTGGGCTCCACACTGAGCTGTTGGCTTTGCGTTCGAGTGTCTGAAACCACCAGCTAGAAACACCACTGGCAGTATCAACGCTCCACTGTTTCTTTCTTTTAAAGAGCAACAACTTTTTGTTTCATGGATTTTTTTTAATGCATGGCTGTATGTGTGTGTGCATGTATGCATGTTTACATCAGATATTTTTCTCAGGAACACCACCCACCTCTTTTGAGATAGGGTCTCCCATTTACCTGGAGCTTACCAAATAGGTTAGACTTTCTGGCCAGTGAGCTTCAGGGACCCTGTGTTTGCACCTCCCCAACACAGGCGTTCCACATTTTATATGGGTGCTGTGAATTGACTCAGCTCCTCATTTCTCAGACAAGCTGTGTTCTCGGCTCCTGTTTTTCAGTTTTTACTTTTTGTTTTAGGATCTCATACAGCCCTGGCTGCCCTCCACTTATTATGTAGCATAGGATGACCTTGAACTCTTGATCCTGCAGCCTTCACTTCCCCACTGCTGGTGTGTGTCAAGACGCCTGGCTAAGAGAAACAACTTTTATTCTGAAAATCTAAATGTATAATTACCACAGGACTAGTCAAATATGGTTTGATGTATGATTACCACTAAGCTGATATAAGTAAAAAAATAAACCTACTAAGGAGGTTGAAACATGAGGACCTGAGTTTGGATCCCAGAACCCATGTAAAAATGGCAGACATGGTAGTGTGTGCCTCTTATTTCAGTGCTGGGGAGTCAGAGCAGAAACAAGGGTCTCTGGAGCTTGGTGGCTAGCCAGTTTAGCCCAATTGATGAATTCCAAGTCAATAAGAGACCCTGTCTCAAAACAAAACGTACACAAACAGGTGTATGACATTTCTGACAACCCTTGAGATTGTCCTCTGGCTTCCATATACACATGTACCCCCACACATGACATGCACACACATGCATAACAAAACACACCCGCTGAGGACACAGATTGTAGGGCTTGGCTTATAGGAAGTTCTTAGATGGCCAAATTTATGAGGACAGGAGACAGACCCTGGGGGGTACATGGGGTTAGTGAGGATGTGGGACTAAGTATAGAACGGGGACAGAGTTTCAGTTTGAGAATTTGAGAAAGTTCTGGAAATGGATGTGGATAATGATTGTCCAACAAGTAGACTCAGAGCCACTACTGTACACTTAAACCTTGTTAAAAATGGTAATTTTTATGCTATTTTGGTTTTACCACAATTTAAGTTACACACAAAAGAAACATATTAACTGTGTCTAATAGTGGATTTTATAATTGTTAAAAAGTTGTAGTAAAATATACATCACATGAAATATATCAGTTTAACCACATCTGAGGGCACACTGGTGGTATGAAGGACACACACATGGCCATGCAGACACCCTCCTGGTCCATCTCCAGAACCTTCTCATCTCCCCAAGTTGAAGCTCTCAACTGCACATTCCTATTTTCCAGCCCTGGCATTCACCATTCTACCTTCTATTGGAGCTTGATTTATGTGTTTCTTCTTTAATTTTTAAAAAAATTTTCTGGTATATGTGTTTGGTGTATGCGTGTCTATCTGCATGCTTGTCTGCATGCGATTCACCTAAGTGCGTGCCTGTGTAGGTCAGAGTTCAACATTGGGTGTCTTTTGCTATCATTTCTCAACTTCATTTTTTGAGGCACAGTCACTGAATCTGGAGCTCACCAATTGGCTAGACTAGCCAGCCAGCCCCTGGGATCCTCCTGAAATTGCCTCCCAAGCACTGGGGTTACAAGCATGTGCCGACATGCTCAGCACTTGACATGAGTACTGAGGATCCAAATTGAGGACCCGAATTGAGGCCATTGCCCTAGCCCCTTCTGTTACTTTAAGAGTCTTAGAAAAACCTAGGGTACTCACTGTTGTAGAATCACACTTGTACCCCATAAGTGGCTCCCTCTTTCTCTCCCCCCTCTTAATTATTCATATGTTTGTATATGTGTGTGGAGGTCAGAGGACAACCCTGGGATGTTGGTCCTCACCTACTTTGTTTGAGACAGGGTCTCTTATTATTATTTATTTTTGCCTTGGTGAAGGCCAAACTAGCTGGCCTGTGAGCTTTTGAGTCCCTGACTCCCTGTGCTGTAAGTTCATTGAGATTACAGATGCATGCGCCACTGTCCATCTGGCTTTACGTGGGTACCGGGGCTCTGAACTCCAGTCATTCAGCTTTCACAAGAAGGGCTATGAACCACTGAGCCATCTTCCAGTGCAAAGGTTCCCTTGTCTACCAAAAAAGAAAGTCAAGATTTCCCCTAAGGAAATCTCTAATCGCTTTAACCCTTAATGTGGCAACCAGCTTCCTTACACTTAACCCAGTCAGCTTATTCTGTGTCTATGAGATGTCTTTTTAGTCCCTTGTAGGGCTCCTAAACTGTGTAAACACTTGAGTTTCTGAGTGGATACTTGCCATTCGTAGAAGGCACTTGACATACTTGTTTAGAGCTATTGTGCCTCAGCATTAAAGGAGAGAGTAAGAATGGAATTTATTAGTAGACACTTTGAGTCATGCTCCAAGAGGCCTGAGACAAGAGGTGAAGGGTGGAATTTACCATAAGTAACAATATCCAGCCTCAGGGCCATAAAGTGTGGGCTTAATGTCACATCCAGAAAGCATGGTCAGTTTTGCTTAAGTGTATAATACAGCAGGCAAAAGTAAAAGAAGAAATGACAAGTAGCAGATGAAAACCAGAACCTGAAGCCAGCTGGCACGACTGGCTGGAGTGGCTTCACTGGAAAGTGGCAGAAACAAGCAGCAGCAGTGGATGGATAACAGAACACCCAGCACGAGTCAGCTAGACTCTGGACAAGGCGTCCTTTAATTGAAGAGGCTTCCAATGATCAGTTTTAAAATTTGTTTCCTATATATGTGTTTCCCTCAGGGCCCTCCTCAGCGAGGTCCTTGGTGCTCACTGTGGGGTAATTAGGGCCTCTGTTAGTTTCTGGGGGGCTGTACCTCAGGATATTTCTACCCTGTGGCTCTTCCCACCGCCTCTTCCACACAATCCCAAGCCTTGGGTGTGCTAGCACTTTGTTTTTAGTGTTCAGCTCTCTGTAGCTTCTGTATTTCTGTTATGATGTATTTCAGTTCTCTTCCATATTTGTTTCTATTTCCTTGGAGGTGGTTGCCAGGCTAGCATTGGGAGAAATACTCAGTTGCTGCTTCCTCTGCATTTTCTTCTGGACCCAGTAAATGAGGTAGAGGTGGCACATCTTGTGGTGAGCAGTCGGGGCTGTCTTCTTGTCCTATTGATGGATCTTGGATCTCCCCAGTATTCTCTGCCATCTGTAAAATAAAACAGATTCTCCAACCAAGGCTGAGAGCAGCTTTGATCCAAGGGGATCTGCATAGAAGTTGGAGGGACATTTGGATAAGGATACCCACTCAACTTGTCCAAAGAACAATGGCGGCTTCTGTCTGGGGATTGTGAGTTTCCTGCCTGTAGGGTGCTGACTTGGTTCCCAGGACCAGTTAAGAGTTCTCCTCCACTGAGCGGGCCTCATGTCCAAGCAGAGGGCAGTTGGTTACCCGCAAAGGCTGCGTGCCACTATTGCACAAGTCTGTCATTCTTGTCCAGCTGGTGGATTGCGTGGCTTGCAGGGTCTCCTTTTTATTCACGCTGATGGTGACCACTGTCATCCAGTAGCTCCGTAGCACTTTCCAGCACCGTGGGAGTTTGCCAGGCGAGGACCTCTTTCCCTCTCCATTCCCATATTGTTTCTCTGAGATGGCAGCCTGTGGTGTCTTCAGCAATGGGGGGGGGGGGGGCTTACCTTTTAGCTCTTTTGGGTAACCACACAATTGGCAATGACCTACATTGTTTTTGGGACCTCATGGATCTCCTTGGCCAACTGTTCACTGTGGGTGTAACCCAGTTCTGTTTCTGGAATTCACAAGCTGAGCCAGTCATCGTTAGTTTTCTGTAGTTTCCCTCCCCACCTTCCCTTCCCTGGTCCCCATCCATGCACCCCAATATTCCTTCCCTCTGTTAGTTTGTCTGATTCCCCCTCTTCTCCTCCCAGCCTTTCTTCACTTTTTCCTGGTGCCATTCTGGTAATTTGCCCATGATTGTAAGTCTTTTGCCCTTCTCTTCTGCTGGTTCCATTTTAGAGCCACACATGAGAGAAAACGTGTGGCATTTATCTTTTATTTTTTAAAAAAAACTTTATTGATAGCTTTCATAATTACAGACTATAAACCATTATGATTCCCTCCCCAACCTCCCCTTTTCTTCCCCTCTCAATTAGTCTGTGTTTTGTTTCGCTGTCATCTTCTTTTCCTCCATTATGTATAGGTTTTATCAGGCACTTCAAAGTCATGAATATTAAGACCATTTTGTGTCTGGAAGTGTGCATTGTAAGCAGTCCTGCCCTTCCTTTGGTTCTTACAATCTTTCCCCCACCTCTTCCACAATAGACCCTGAGGCTTGGTATTGTAGTTAGTCACACTGCTGAGATGAATCTCCAAAACCAGGCACAATTTGGGAGGAAAGTATTTATTGAAATAACAGATCCAGGGGAAGTTTCAGAATGGCGAAAGAGGCTGGCCCCTTTCACAGATTTAAGCAGAGAGAGAAACCCATCCAGCACCTCTAGCCTGCACACTCCAACTCTAACTGGCAAACAGCAGAACCTCCAGGCCTGAGCTCAGACAGCTTTTTGCATATGTATAGCTGGAATTTCACATCCACCTCAGAAATACCTTAGGGCTGGAGCCTATCAGGCCAGGCAAGGTGTCACCTCCTCCAGCCAGAAGGCTGGAGATAATTCAGTTTTTCTAGTAACAATCTATGGTCACTGGGCTTTTATGCCATTATATGAGGGAGAACATGTGGCATTTGGCTTTGTGGGCCTGAGTTACCTGACTTAGTATGATCCTTTCCAGATCC
>PVHP010025020.1:0-25928 GCA_004024765.1 Zapus hudsonius
CTCAAGCTTCCCAGGTATCTGCCTCAAGCTTGGCCCCGGGACCTAGCTAGCTTAGCCTGCCCAAGGCTGGCATCTGCCTGTGTATGCGGAGGGTGGGGGGTCGTGGAGACAAGCACGACTGAGGATCAGGTGCTCCCACGAGGGGAAGCGACTCAATTAGCGGCACTCGGAAACCACAGCGAGGGGATAATGGCAGGAGCTAGTGAGGGGGGAGGGCTAGGTCCTCTGCTCTGCTGGGAAGCAGAGAGCTGCTGGAGAACCCCTTCTGCTCTGGCCCAGGGGCTGGGGAGGTGGGGGGCCCGAAATCAGGTCCAGCTGGTGACCAAAGTTTGGATCCCAGCTGAAGAGATCAAACCTTTCCGAAGAGAGTCCTGGCGACGCTGTTACTCGTCCGCCATCTTGCTCCGCCCCCTCTATTACCTGTGATTTTTATTTTTTAATTCTAATCTGTATTTCCTAAATGTTCAACAGTATGCATATATGAAAATGTTAAACAAATAATGGTTTAAACTGCTATAAAAATTAGAAATATGAATGGAATCTGCTTGATCTCAATTTCACTTTTAAACATTTGTTCTGTTACATGTAACAATAGATAGACACTGCTCATAGATATATTACTCTGTTCTTGAAAGATATAAAGTTTTATTCATGACAGTTTAAAAAATTAAATCCTAATGAAATGCACAGAACTACTTAACCCACTCATTTTAGTTCTAAGATGTGTGTGTATGCAATGTTCATCACGCTCAGTGAATAATTTCCATGTGTCTCTGGATCTACACTTTACCATAATCATTGGATTATAAAAAAAAGATGAGTTTGTCATGATTTTGGCAAAAACAAACACACTAGTTCTAAGATTTATGTTGTCATTTGGTCCAGCTTCCCGTGAATATAATCACACCCACAACTTTGCTGGGTACTATAATTCACTCCTTGCCCTTGCAGCCAGGAAAGATTTCAGAGTATCCTTTTACACTTACGTGTAACTGCCTACCAAGATATTTTTATCCTATCCTCAAAACCACTCATCTCCTTTTCATTTGCCTTTTCTACTTACAATAGCCTCAACTCTTTCCTCTTTCTGAAAACAAGGAAGTTCTCTCAGTATTTATGTATTTATTTTGCTAGGAAACAAGTTGGAACTAAGCCCACATTTCTATTCAGTGTCAATAGAGCCCATAAAGAGACCAGTTTCCCCTCAGTTTAGGCCTCCTGGTCAAATTTACTCAGCTATGCAGTCAGTTATCCATCCCACTCACAAGCCCTGGGTTTCTTCAGCAAATAAATAACCTAGGACTGGAGCTGTGTGACTAATCATGTTTGCTCAGCCTCTCCATTCCCTCATTAAATAGCATTTAGAATTCAACTTCCTCTGTCTACCAGTGAGTTCGTGAAATACAGAGATAGTCCATCCCAAATTCCAGTCTAATATGACAGCTTCCTCTTCACTGTTTCCCTAGCAGCATGCTGCTAGGTGTGCAGATGGCTAATGCACTGTGTGTGTGCAATCACCATTTGCCCAGCTGGACAAACACTCTAGTATCTGTTCCATCAGTGCTGTGTATATCCAAACAAAAACCCTTAGTCAGCAAGTTGATAAAAATAGGGCAAGGAAGGATTTTTTTATGCTCACAAAAATTATCAAGGTCACATATATGCGGCCCCTAAAGTAGTCAAATTCATAATGCCATGGTTATAGTTTAGTGGTAGACCACGTGCCTGGCATGTGCCAGACTTTGAGTCTGAACTCTGGCACACAAAAAAAATCATAAGGACAAAAAATAGGTCATTGCCAGGAACTGGATAGTGGGGATATCCATTTTCTGCTGAGGAAGATGAAATATTCTGCAGATAGATAGTGGTGATGGTCACACAACAATGTGAATATATTCAATACCACTGAATGTGCAATTAAAATAGTTTAAATGGTAACATCTTGTGACATGTATATTTTATAACTTAACAAAGCGCCGATAGGGGAAAAAAGCAGCCCTGTTTCTCTCATGTAATCCAACCCCCCTCTTATCTAGATGCTGCCTCTTAACATTCCACATGGGTGAGCTCTTAGATTTTCAGAGTTCCACACCAGGTCAGCTGGTGAAAGGAAGCTGGGAAGGAAAGGTGAGAAAGGAGACTTAGATACACTGGTGTCACCAGAGCCTGCAGAGTAACTGCATTGAAAGGGCATTAGGGCTAAAAAAAATGTTGCAAGCTTACTTTCTTGTAAATGGCTACAAAAGTCCTTACAAGGCACTTGTTTTGGGTCATTGCTTTACATGAGGGTGAGCAACGCTCTCCCCAACTGCATTCTGGTTATTGGCACCATAGCTATATCCAGTACCACCTTGAGTAAAAAGTAGCTTACCCACTGGCCCAACCCTTGAGATCCACCCCAGCTATGCCTGCCTCTGTCCCAAATATCAGGAAAGAGGGCTGAGACATGTCAACAGTAACGAGCAGCCAACTCTGGCATTTTTCTGAACCTTCTCCTCAATTGCTAAGTAAAATTCCTAAAGTAAAATGGAATTTTGCTAGAACAATTTTCAAGTTGAGCAAATCTGCCACGTTCCTTAAATGACAGCTGCGGTAAGTACAGCTACCGTGCTGTTGTGAAACATTCAGCCAATATTGGCACAACCAAGCACATGGAGAAAACATGACATGCTTTCTCTGGTTTCCATGTTTTGTCACAAAATTCTGTTCAAAAATGTCTGTGACTCTTTGATGTCTGTCATTTCTATGGGCTCATCTGGAAATTAGGAAAGTACTCTTTCATTTCGACTTCCTTCCAGTGTAAAGACAGTGCTGCCTCCCTCTCCTTAAGTAACACTTGTTTCTACTACCTAAACTGATGTTTCCTTACATACACTGAAGTGACAACTACTATTTTGAGTTTGCATTTGTAGGGGATAAAAGATAGAGCCAAGGATTTTCACATTCCAATTTCCCAGGTACCTGAAGACCCACACATCTGTAAAGACCAAATTCTTCCCATCAATGACCATTTTACTATTTCCCTGCTCTGTAGAAACAGTATTGGTAACACTTCCCTAAATCTGCAATCTGTTTAGGTGTAATTGTGGGAATTAACATCTAAGTGTGACTTTAAAAGAAATTTATTTATTTAAGATAGAAAGAATGTACATCTGGCTTTAAGTGGGTACTGGGGAACTGAAATTGGGGAGGTAGGCTTTGCAAGCAAACTCCTTTAACCTCTGAGCCATCTCTACAGTCCCAAGTGTAACTTTACGTGAACTAAAACAACAAATTTTGAACCTGAAATTGTAATTTATGTGTAAAGTTCTAACACAACTAAAAGAGAAAACCAATGAAGACAGATAGTTGAAAATAATTTTCAGCTTCAAAACAAAATATATTGACAATGTTAAGCCAAAATATTTTCCAAAGTCAGGTTCTATGAAGTGATTTACATCTTTTGAGACCCCCAAATGATCATTCTAGATTAAATTTCATAAAAATAAATATGATTTTGACTAAAATATTTATTCAAATATAAACTTGCCAAAGCCACCTCATGCCTATTTACCATAACAAATGGCAGCAAAATAATATTACTGCTTCAATGGCTTTGCAAAATCCATACACCATATGTGATAAATACAAAACTGAGCTTGCTTAATTACAATAGAAATGTTCATGAAAAAGTAAATTCAGATTTTTATAATATTAAGTTTAAAAAAACTCCCAGCCCAAAGGAACATGCTGATAAATTACTAAATGAAGCATTTTTATTTTATTTTTACATGTGTGTGCACATGTGTTTGAGTGTATCTCTATGTATGTGTGCATGTGAATGTGTGTATGGAGGCCAGAGGTCAACGTTACATGCCAGCCTCTTGAATGCTGTCCACAGTCTTTGCAACAAGGTCTCTCATTGGCCTAGAGTTACATAATTAAGTTACACTGGCTGACAAGTGAACCCCAGGAATCCTCCTGTTGCCACCTCCTCAGCATTGGGATTAAAGGACACATGATCAAGCCGGGCATTTTACATGGATTCTGTGGATTATATTCAAGCCCTCATGCTTAAAAGGTGATCACTTTACAGACTGTGCTATCTCTCTATAGTCCCTGAAGCATTTTTAAAGGAAAATAATCCCCCCTTAATTTACATGCATTTTCATGCATATCATTTTAGACATCAGGTTTTCCTAAAGAGATTTCCCAATAATAAAACTCTCAGACTTTTAACATGGCCCCTTATGAAAGAAACAATGTTCTAATACTCATCCACCACGACTCAGGGAACTATGCGGAAGAGGGGCCAGAAAGATTGTAAGAGCCGTGGTGGGGGAGATTATCCAGAGGCATGGCCAGGAGAACCTGGCTGAATAGTAGGCTATCCATGGTCCCCTGTCACAAGGACTGATCCAGACGACCCATGGAGGAGGTGACCCAGTGGAGGGGGGAGGGGAGGGCAGTGGGGAATTGGGGATAACAACTCATTGTTTGCCCACTGAATAATGTAACTCATTATGGACAATAAATATATATTTAAGACTTAAAAAAAAAGAAACAATGTTCTGTCTTGAGATCTGACTACAAAAATATATGGGGCAGGCCTGAGACACACCGAGCAGAGCAACTGTGAGAGTTCTCCACTCAGCCTGGCCTTGAAAAGTCAAAAAACCTGAAGAAGACCCAGTGTGGTGGTACACACCTTTAATCCCAGCACTCTGGAGACAGAGGTAGGAGGATCACCATGAGTTCCAAGCTAACCTGAGAGTACATAGTGAATTCCAGGTCAGACTGGGATAGAGCGAGACCCTACATTGAAAAACAAAACAAACTAACAAAAAGCTGAAGAAGGAGATACTTGGGGCCAGCCAGGGAGCACCTGAAAGAGGATTCCAGGGAGCAGTTTTTCAGCAGCTTCAGGAACCTATCCTACCCCCAACAACCAGCACCTGGAGGCACTGGAGCCAGAGCACCCTGAGCCACCAATATCCAGCACAGCTGATCATACTCAGCTTGGGTGAGAACAGAGACCACAACTAGTGGTAACAGGGCTGGCTAGGATTTGATTGATGTACTTTTGCCATTCTTAAGCTGGATCTTGAAAAGGAATTTGTCCCATTTAATATCTCTACATTTATAGTGCCTGCTTATCTTCTTCTTTTGTCTTTCTTGGGGCAGGGTCTCAGTTGGTCCCAGGCTGACCTGAAACTCAACATAAGCCAGATATCTCAGCCTCCCAGTCAACATGATTAAGTGTGTGAATTAACACACATCCTTGGGTACTTTGGTTTTTTTTTTTTTTTGTTAAGTTTTCCTGTTTAATTCCTACCCTTACATAAATACCCTGTGCTGGTTTTGTTTATGTGTGTATATTGACCATTAGCATATTAGACCTGTATTTTGCTCCAACTAGCCTACTACAATATTTACATAGCAGGCAACTACAACTCACTGGGTCACTTCTATGGTCACTCTGAGAGTAATATAAGAACCACATCTGTCACATTAGACTCCCACCTTGAAGATATATAACTTCTGATCGACATGTCAAAGAATATAGCAGAAAATTAGGAAACCCAAGCATTAAATTAACTCAAGGTGCAAAAATCTCTACAGGATAATACAAGAAACACAAAAAAATCAAGACAGCATAATTCCACCAAATGCTATAAATCCATCAGAAATGACCTTCAGTGAGACTGACTTAGATAAAATGCCTGACAAGGAAATCAAAAGAATGATTTTAACTATGCTCAAAGAAATCAAAGGAGAAATCAAAGGAATCAGAGAAGAAAAACAACTCCAAAAGGAGAACATAGGAAACCAACTTAAGGAAATATTAAGGTCAGGTCGATACAAGATATGAGTAAGGAAATAGAAGCCATGAAAAAATTTCAATCAGAAATGCTAGAAATGAAAAACACAGTAATTCAAATAAAAATTCTGTAGAAAGTCTCACCAATAGAATGGATCAAAGAGAGGACAGAATATGTAAACTGAAGACAAAGTGGTAGAACTGGAACAGTCCAACAAAGAGAAAGACAAACTAATAGGATGGTATGAATGGGAATTTCAAAACATTCAAGACACTATGAAGAGATCAATCATGAATGCAAGGTAGAGTGGAAGGAGAAGAATTTCACTCTCGGGGCATAGTGGATATTTTCAACAAAATCATAAAAAAAGAATTTCCCCCAAATAAGGAAAGTGGTGGCAATGTAGATACAGGAAGCATTTAGAACACCAAATAGACAAAACCAAGAAAGATCCTCTCTATGCCATATTATAGTTAAACTACTGAACACACAGACCAAAGAAAACATATTGAAGGCAGTAAGAGAGAAACACTGAGTAATATAGGAAGGCAAACCCATCAGAATAACAGCAGATTACTCAACACAAACCTTAAAAGCCAAAAGAGCTTGGGGTGGTGTATTTCAAGGCCTGAAAGATAACAACTGTTAGCCAATATTATATCCAGCAAAGTTATCCATCACAATTAAAGGCAAAATTACAACTTCCCACAACAAACATAAAGGAAGTTATGTTTACAAAGCTAGCTCTATAGAAAATACTTAAAGGTATCCTTCACACAGAAGAGGAGAAACACATACATGAGAAAACAGGAAAAAATTAACCATACTCAAATAAGAGGTAATATGAGAGAGTAAAGGGAAAACAGGAAAAACTACAAAAACAAGAAATGGCAAGAATAAATACACAACTTTCAATAATAACTTTTAACATCAATGACCTTAATACACAAACCTACAGACTGAATTAAAAGGCAAGATCCTTCTGTTTGTTGTCTCCATAAAAGATAGACACATCCTTAGGGTAAAAGGATGGAAAATTGTATTTCAAGCAATTGGACCTAGGAAACAAGCAGGTGTTCCTATCCTAATATCAGACAGGATAGAGCTCAAACCAACAGTAGTTAAGAAAGATGAGGTCCAGAATGATAACCAGTCCCCAGATGGTAGTGCAGAGCTGAAAGGCCCTGCATAAGCTGCCAGGGGAAACTGGTCAATGACAGCTGGAGTAAACAGAGACCACTGACATGAAATGCAGTCCGCCACCATGAGTAGGCTGAACCTACTGCCTCCTGGGAGAGAACAGCGAACCACGAAGAAAGCACCTGTGCAATGGATGTGCCAAAGCCTGGGGGAGGCAATCAACAGCTGTTAATTCGGCCAATAAATCCACTCAGTGAAGGGGAGTCCCTGACTGGAACTGGGATTTCAGGGTAAATCACACAGGGAACCAAAATCTTGGGACCCCAAAGAGAAATTCACTATACAAGTGATTTACAAAAAGCTACCAAAAATAGAATATAGCCAACTCACGAAAGTGTATCTGAATTAACCTATACTGATCTCACTCTCCGATGGAGATTCTGTTTGTATTTTTCAGAAGGCGCAGAGAGAGCTGTGGCTCCTCCAACCCTACCATTGAGCCACAGGCCAATAGCTGTCTTCCTGGCAAGAGATGTGCCAACCCAGACCCACTATGGAGGATCCACGCAGAACCCCACAGGCAGTGATGGGATGAGCAAGAGACATATAACCACAGCCAATAGATCAACCCAGGATGAACCAGCAACACAAACACCAACGATTCTAAACACATACTCAAAGAGAAGTACAGAGGGCCCTAATACTCACCCACCATGAGACAGGGAACTGAGTGGAAGAGGGGGCAGAAAGAGTGTAAGAGACATGGTGGGGGAGAATATCCAGAGACATTGCCTACCTCAGTAACAACATGCAAAAGGGGGTGGAACTGGGTTGACTCCTAAACTATTCACAACCCCCTACCCCATGGACTAATCCTGACTGCCCACGGAGGAAGAACTCCAACTGACCAGGGACAGGAAAGAGGGAAAGGGAGACATCAACATGTTAATCCCTTATTTAGTGTATCTAAGTATGGATAATAAAAAAAGAAAGAAAAAAAAGAAAGATAAGGAAGGTCAATACATAATGATTAAAGGAACTAGTCAACAGGAGGATATTACACTTCTAAATAAATATGCACCAAACACAAGTGTTCTCAATTTCATTAAAGAAACATTACATGAATTAAGCTCCAAGATAGCACCAAGTACAATTGTAGTGGGAAACTTCAACACTCCACTCTCACCAATTGACAGATAATCCCAACATAAACAGAAAAGCATCTAGACTAAATGACACTCTAAAACAAATGTACCTAACAGACATCTACAGAACATTTTATCCAAATACTGCAGAATACACATTCATTTTAGCAGCACAAGGAACATTCTCTAAAATAGACTGTATGTTAGGTCATAAAGCAAATCTTAACAAATTCAGGAAAATTGAAATTATTCCCTATATTCAATCTGATCACAATGGGATTAAACTACAGATCAACAGCAAGAAAAAATATAGAACATATGCAAACTCATGGAAATAAAACAGTACACTATGGAATGATGAATGGGTCATTAAAGAAATCAAGAAATACATCAAAAATTCATAGACTCAAATGAAAATGAAAACACAACATATCAAAACCTTTGGGATACAATTAATCAGACCTTAGAAGAAAATTTATAGCTTTAGGTGCCTATATTAAAGAAAACTATAAAGGTCACAAGTAAACAACTTAATGCTTCACCTTAAGGCCTTGGAAAAATAAGAACAAGATAAACCAAAAATCAGTAGATGAGAAGAAATAATAAAGATTATGATGGAAATTAATGAAGTAAAAACAAAAAATAGAGATAATCAAACAAAGAGTTGGTTCTTTAAAAGGATACACCACATTAATAAACCCTTAGCAAATCTGACCCCAAAAAGAGAGAAGAGACACACATAAATAAGAGATTATAATATCACCATTACAACAGATACCAATGAAATTCAGAAAAAAAAATAAGGACCTACTTTAAGAACTTCACGAAGTTTGATAATCTGAAAGAAATGGATGATTTCCTTGATGTATATGACCTACTAAAATTAAATCAAGATGAGATAAACCATTTAAACAGACCTATCACAGGCATGGAGATCCAAGCAGTTATAATCTCCGTACTGAAAAAAAATCCAAGCCAAGATGGATTTATTGCTGAATTCTACCAGACATTCACTGAAGAACTAATACCAATGCTTCTCAAACTTTTCTGCAAAATAGAGAAGGAAGGAATACTTCCAAACTCCTTTTATGGATCTAGTAAAACCCTAATACCAAAACCAGAAAAAGACAGAATAAAACAAGAAAATTACAGACCCATCTCGCTCATGAACATACATGGGAAAGTTCTCAACAAAATACTGATAAACAGAATAAACAGAAACAAGCTTTCATCAAAAAGATCATTCACCCTGACCAGGTAGGTTTTATCCCAGAAGTGCAGGGATGGTTCAACATGTGCAAATCAATAAATGTAATAGACTATATAAATGGACAGAAGGACAAAATTCATGTGATCATCTCAATAGATGCAGAAATATTGCTCAAAAAATCCAAATCCATTCATGGGAAAAGTCCTAAAGAAAGTGGATTAGAAGGAACATATCTCAACATAATATTTTTGACAAACCTATAGCCAACATCATATTAAATGGAGAAAACTTGAAGCATTTCCACTAAAATCAGGAGCAAGACAAAGGTTCCACTGTCACCACTTTTATTTAATATAGTACTGGAAGTCTTATCTGTACCAATAAGGCAAGAGACACAAATCAAAGGGGTACAAATCAGAATGAAAGAGATCAAATTATCATTATTCGCAGATATGATTCTATAGGTAAGGGACCATAAAGACTCTATTAGCAAACTGTTAGAGCTGATAAACACTTTTCAAAACATAGCAGGATACAAAATCAATGCACAGAAATCAGTAGCCTTCCTATATACTAACAACAAATAGGCCAAAGATAAAATCAAGAAAACACTCCAGTTCACAATTGCCTTGGTAAAAACCTAACCAAGGAAGTAAAGGATCTCTACAATAAAAACTATAAAACACTCAAGAGAGAAACTAAAGAAGACACTAGGAAATGGAAAGACATCCCATGTTCTTGGATGGGAAGAATCAATATTGTGAAAATGTCAATCTTACCAAAAATAATCTACACATTTAATACAATCCTCATCAAAATTCCATTGGCATTCGTCACAGAAATAGAAAAAAATTCTAAAATTCATTTGGAATAACAAAAAACCTTGAATAGCCAAAACAATTTATAAGCAACAAAAAAAAAAAAAAAGGCTGGCCTGTGAATAATTGATCAGTCTGACAAACCCTGGTCCCGGCCACCAGTTCCTTCCCTCACTGAGCTGTTGACCAAAGTGACCCATGAGGTTCCAAAAACAAGACAGAATTCTGTCAAAGCCCTTGAATGCCCTCCCTAGTCCTGAGGCAAAACCCTTTCCTGAAGAAACCACAGAATGCCATCTATCAGTATCGAGAGACCCTTCGAGGTCCAGAATGGTAACCAGCCCCCAGATGGCAGTTAGTACAG
Source organism: Zapus hudsonius (assembly GCA_004024765.1). Classification (NCBI taxonomy): domain Eukaryota; kingdom Metazoa; phylum Chordata; class Mammalia; order Rodentia; family Dipodidae; genus Zapus; species Zapus hudsonius. Next base: position 10,479 of record PVHP010025020.1, read on the forward strand.
TGCTGGAAGACACTACACAAGCTGCCAGGGTAAGCTGAACAACGACAGCTGGAGTAAACAGACCACTGGCATCAAACACAATCTGCGGCCATGAGTAGGATGACCATACCTCCTACTGGCAGAGAACAGCAAACCAAGAAAGGAGCACTCATGCAATGGAGGAGTCTGGGCTTGGGGGAGACAATCAACAGCTTTCAAATTCAGCCAAATTTTCCACTTAGTGAGGGGAAGCCTGTGACTGGAACTGGGGAATCAGTGCGATGGGCACCAGATCCCATACTCGTGGGCTCCCAAGAAAAGATGCACTATGGGAGGGATTGACGGGGTGGCTACTAAAAATAGAATCTAGGTAATCCAGAATGGTGTATATTTGTTAACCTATACTGATCTCACTCTTCGATGGAGAGTGTGTTTTATTTTTCAGGATGCAGTCAGAGAGTTGTGGCCCATCTAACCCTACCATCCAACCATAGGCAGATAGCTGAGATCCTGGCCAGAGATGAGCCACCACAGCCATATCGTGGAGGATCCATATGGAGCCCTGCAGAGAATGAGGGGAGGAACAAGGGACCCACAGCCACAGCCATTCAATCAACACAGGATAAGCCAGGGTGACAGAAACCAACAATTTCGACACAAAGCCCCCTAAGCTCACAACATTAAAGCAGCCTTAATACTCATTCACCACGACTCAGGGAACTGAGCGGAAGAGGGGGCGGAAAGATTGTGAGAGCCGTGGTGGGGGAGACTATCCAGAGGCATCGCACCCCTCAGTAACAACACACTTGTGCCAGGAGAACCAGGCTGAGTACTAGGCTATCCATGGTCCCCTGCCACAAGGACTGAACCAGACGACCCATGGAGGAGGATATCCAGGTGATTGGGGATGGGGAGGGAAGCATTGTGGAATTGGGGATAACAACTCATTGTTTGCCCACTAAATAATGTAACTCCTTATGGACAATAAATATATATTAAAAATAAAATAAATAAAAATAAAAAAATAAGCCTGGCAGTATCATACCTGATTTTAAGATACATTACAGAGTGATAGTAACAAAAACAGCATGGTACTCACACAAAAACAGACACATAGATCAATGGAACAGAAAAAAAGATGGTGTTGCAAACCCAGCCATCTGGTTTTTGATGAAAAGGAAAAAAAATGTTCACTGGAGACAAGACATCCTCTTTAACAAATGGTGCTGGGAAAATTGGATATCTATATGTAGAAGGATGAAAATAGAGCCTTATCTCTCTCCATGAACAAGAATAAGGTCCAAATGGATAAAAAACCTTAATATCAGACCTGAAACTCTGAAACTGGTAGAAGAAAAAGGAGGAGAAACACTTCAACATATTGGCATGGGCAATTACTTTCTGAACATAACCCCAATTGCTCAGGAGGAAACCACTAATCAACCATTGGGACCTCATGAAATAAAAGTCTTTTGTACAGCAAAAGACACTATGAACAGAGCAAGGAGGCAACCTACCCAACGGGAGAAAAATCTTTGCCAGCTATATGTCTGACAGAGGATTAACATCCAGGATTTACAAAGAACTCAAAAAACTAAATAATAAGAAACCAAGCAACGCAATCAAAAAAAAAATGAGCTGTGAAACTGAATAGAGAGTTATCAAAAGAAGAAATACAAATGGCCTATAAACATCTAAAAGCATGTTCCTTAGCAATCAGAGAAATGCAAATTAAAACCACTCAGAGATTCTACTACAATTCTATCAGAATGGCTACCATCAAGAAAGCAAATGGCAATAAATGGTGGTGAGGATGTGGAAAATAGGAACCCTTCTAATGACTCTAGTCACTACCTTAGAGGTACTTGCTCATTCAAGTTTGTTGCAGCTCTATTTACAATAGCTAGGAAAGGGAACCAACCTAGATGTCCAGCAACTGATGAAGGGATAATGAAGATGTGGTTTATTTATACAATGGAGTACTATTCAGTGGTAAAGAAAAATGTAACTATGAAATTTGCAGGAAAATGGATGGATTTGGAAAGGATCATTCTAAGTGAGGTAACTCAGGCCCAGAAAGCCAAATGCCACATGTTCTCCCTCATATAATGGCACACCCAGTAGCCATAGATTGTTAGTAGAAAAACCTCAGTGCCAGCAATGGGAATACCTTCCAGTGATTTGTTGGTTAGGGAGCTTCCTGAAGCCCCCAAAACATTATAGGCCATTGCTAAGGCTCTTGTTTGCCCACCAAAATGAGATGGTAAAACCCTAATGCTGAAGAACACATATGCTTCAGCTGCAGGTCACTGAGAAATCAAGCTGGAGCTGAGCTGAAAACCTCCTGTTGACAAGTTGACAGAAATCTGGTAAAAGCTATGGTTGCATATAACCCTTTGGAAGAGAGAAGTCATTAATGGTGGTGAACAGCAGTCGACCTTGCAAGCCTTAAAACTGGCCAGCCAGGCCAAATGAGCCAACTGGGGCAATAGTGACACGTTTATTGTAGGGGAAACCAATTGCTCTCTAATTGAACTTGAAGACCACTCCACAGGAAAAAATACATACCAGATACTGAAGATCTAGTCAAAAGCCTATGGTGGGGGAGGTCTTAAGCCTTAGGGGAGTAACACCTGCTGTTGTCTGGCTAAATGCATGTATTATGCCCACAAAACTGCCTTATAAGCACTTTTTACAAAATTAGCACACCCATATAATAATGCTACTCTCACTCTTGTCTAGAGAAGCTTCTCTTTTTCATATGGTGGTGACCACTGGGATAACTCTAAAGACACCATAGTGCTTAGAAGAAATGACAGCGGAGACATTGGTACATCTCTATCACACTTACCCACTTGCCAAGTCTCAGGGTCTATTGAAGAAGAGGTGGCAGAAAGATTGTAGGAGCCAAAGGAAGAGTAGAACTGCTTACAACACAAACTTCCAGACACAAAATGGCCTTCATATTCATGATTTTGCAGTGCCTGATAATACCTGCACATAATGGCAGGAAAAAGTGCTAACACTGAAACAAAACAGATTAATTGAGAGGGAGAAAGATATGAGGAACAGTTGGGGAGGGAATCTTAATGTTTATGATCTATAATTATGGAAGCTATCAATAAAAAGTTTTGATAAATATATGGGACATCTGCATTGTGAAGAATCACATTGATGTAGGCAACTGTATACAGCCCTGTAATTTCCAATGTCATATTCATAGAAAAGACTTAAAAATGATGCAATGGCCATGAATGGGGAACTGGTTACAAAATCTCTGATCTCTCCCCTTATTAGAAACTAAAAAAAATGAATAAAGATTCTTTTATATATAAATGTAGGAAGTATTCCAAAATAAATTATGGAAGAGAGCAAAGTACAGAACACTGTGTAAAGGGGATGGGGGAAACAACATAAATTTGTATATACTTTTAAAAAATGTTTTATTTATTTGTAAGCAGAGAGATACAGAAAGATAGAGAGAGAGAGAGAGAGAGAGAGAGAGAGAGAGAGAGAGAGAGAAATGGCAGGCACACCAGGGCCTCTAGCCACTGGAAATGAACTCCAAATGTATGCATCACTTTGTGCACCGGGCTTACATGGATACTGGAGAATTGAACCTGGGTCCTTAGACTCTGGAGGCAGCTGCCTTAACCCCTGAGCAATCTCTCCAGCCCACTAAATTTGTATGTACTTGAACATACACTTTTGAAATTCCTAAGCAAGTGACAAATGAAATGACCTAAAAAAGGAGGTAGGTGGAAGATAAGAAAATGGGTTAGGATAGAAACTTTTCACCACATATCTTTTTTTTTTATTTTTGGATTTATTTATTTATTTATTTATTTATTTATTTATTTATTTATTTATTTATTTATTTATCTGGAAGCTGAGCGAGATAGAAGGGAAACAGACAGAGAGAATGGCCGCACAAAGGCCTCCTGCTGCTGCAAATTCCAGATGTATCTGCAACTTTGTGCATCTAGCTTTACATAGGTACTGGGGAATCAATGACCCTGGGTCATTGGGGTTTGCAGGCAAGTGCCTTAACCGCTGTGCATTTCTCCAGCCCCAATTTTTAAACTATATGAATGCATTAATCTTTGAATAAATAAGCACTTAAAACTTCAGGTCAGATTGAATAGGCCTAATTCATGTGTTTTCAACATATACATCTCACCCTTAGGGGACTTTTTTTCAGTTTCCTGGTGCTAGTGTCATCTTCTGTGCGAAAATCAGACCCTGAGGCGAGGATTTAGATGTTCATCATTGATGGGAGAGATGCTCTAATGAGATGCTTGTTCTGGGTTTATGAATGGAAGAAGCATAATAGGGCAAGGAATCAAGCAAAGATGTGGTCCTAAGGATGTCCAAATTTGGGCTGAACCACACAGACGCTTAGAAACATAAGTCACACCCCAAATTGTTACACAATGGAATACTACTCAGTCACAAAAACGAACTCTCATCTTTTTGAGCAAGATGAACACAACTAGCATAAATGATTTTGAGTGAAGGAAGTCAGCCACAGGAAACTCAATGCTACTACATACTCTTATTCATTTAAGGAAACCATTAAGTCAGCTTTGTAGAAACATGAAACTAGAAATGGAAAATGGTAAGGGGAAAGTGGGCAGAAAGAGATTGAATAGAAGAGGGCAGCAGAGATGGCTAAGTCATTAAGGCACTTGCCTGCAAAGCCTACTGGCCCTGGTTTTATTCCTCAATAACTATGTACAAACAGATGTACAAACTGGCACATTCATCTGGGGTTCTTTGCAGTGGGCTAGAGGCCCTGGCATTCCCATTCTCTCTCTCTCTCTCTTCTCTCTCTTTCTATCTCTCCTTGCAAATAAATAAATAAAAATATGTTTTTTAAAGAGTAGAAAAAAGGAGGATGGACAAAATTAACACACAGTCTTATGAAATATCATGTATGAAAATATTAATTTGTACGTGTTGTTTGTGTGTGCATGTGTGCATGTATGTGTGCTTGTGTGTGAATAGAGGTCATAGGACAAATTTCAGGTTGCTCCTTGCCTTCCACATAGTTTTTTGCGGCGCGCTCCTCGACCAGTGAGAAGGAATGACCACCACTCGAAGATCCTTCCCAGATCACACTTTAATGGAGAGCCTTTGATTGAAGGGGGGGCAGGAAGCGAAGGGGTGAGCACTAAGAAGCAGCTGCTTTTATAGGAAAAAAGGACACGGATCGTCCCATGATTGGCTGGCTCCTGCTTGCCACCCCCAGACACCAAGGGATTGGCTAGGATCAGGAGATCAAGCATGCGCAAAAGCTTATGACCTCCTTGCTAACAAAGTTGACCTTTTAGCTAACAAAGTAGTCTTCCATCCAAGCATTGCCTAATCCCAAATGCTGGGATTAAAGGCGTGCGCCACCACGCCGGGCTCTCTGCAGTGGGATTAAAGGCATGGCTCCCTGCAGTTTTTAATCTCTTGTTGGTCACCAGTCCATTTGCCATGCTACCTGGTCCATGAGCTTCTGGGAAATTCTCCTTTCTCTTCCTCCCTTCTTACCATAGATACACTGGATACAGAAGCCCACTCCAGCTTCGAAATTTACACAGGATCTGAATATCCAAACTCGGATACTTAGAGTTGTGCAGTAAGTGCTTTATTCACTGATCCATTTCCTGAGTCCCAATTAATGTTTTAAAGAGTAGGTGAAAAGTGCTTTCACTTCTCAGACCAGTTCAGCCAAAGTCAAGTCGCCAGAGATGAGGGACAGCTGTGAGCATTTAACAACTATGATTAGTTTTATGTGTTAATTTAACTGGGCCAAGGAGGCCCAGAGAGGTGGGTAAACATTATTTCTGGGTATGTCTGTGAAAGTGGTTCCAAAGGCGATTAATTATGTTGAATTAGGGGACTGAGTAAAGAAGATGTCCTTCACCCATGCATGTGGGTATCACCCGATCCATGGTGAACTTGGATAGGTGAGACTACCTATTTCAACTAGGAACTTTTGTCCTGTGCTTTCCTTGTTCTCAAGTCCTTTAGTTCAGACTTGAAACTCAGGTCTTTGAACTACATTTGCTTTCCTAGGTCTCCAGCTTGTGTAGAAAGCACATTGTGAGACTTCTCTGCCCTCAGCTTACATTATGAGCCAATTCCTCATAATAAAATTCCCAATTCCACACCCCTCAATCCTGGTGTCTCTGACAGGGTCAAATCATCACAAATGGCATTGTGCATGCCATATGGAAGAGGAGAGAGAGAGAGAGAGAGAGAGAGAGAGAGAGAGAGAGAGAGAGAGAGAGATGACTAATTTAGTAACCAGAACTCACAGCAGCTGGAGGATAAATGCACAGCCTGGCCAGAGGAGGGATATGGGTAGGGCTCCAGCAACATCCTCCATGCCAGGAATTCTCAAACTTAAAGAGTTCCAAAGGGTTATATGCAACCATAGCTTTTACCAGATTTCTGCCAACTTGTCAACATGAGATTTCCAGCTGAGCTCCACCTTGATTTCTCTCAACCTTAAATGTATCTCAGAATGACACGAGGAGCTGCTTAAGCTGAATGGCTGGGCTCTGACCCCAGAGTTTTGCATTCAATAAGTGGAGAGAGGGGGGAAAAGAGAGAAGCATAATAATTTGCTTTTCTAACGACATTTCCAGGTGATGTTAGGCTGCTAATCCTAACACCACACTTACATCAATCATCTTTGCACCTTGTCTCTTTCTCCTCTATAGCAAATCACAGTGCCCTTTTAACTTCTCTTATATTCTCTTCTCAATATTCTATGATCCCTCCATTACCACTGTTGAGATGTCAATGCAGCAGAAGAGGCTGGGCATTACATCTTGTCAAATCAGCTGAGAGGTGAACTGTGAACACACAGTAGGGATGAGCTAATAAATGTCAAAATCCATCCCCAGTGACATACCTCCTCCAGCAAGGTTCCACCTCCTAAAAGCTCCACAACTTTTCTAAACTGCCCCCAGTTTGGGATCAAGCATTTAAAACACACAAGGCTATGAGGGAACATTTCACATTCAAACCTCCACAGTTAGAACAAGATCACCGAGTTGAGGATGGGAACAACCAGTTTCTGGGGATGTCTTAATCATGGTGTCTCTGACATTGTCTAATCATGACAAATGGCATTTTGCATGCCATTATGGAAGATTGTGGAAGAGGTGTGTACCTTGAGAAGTGGTAAGCTGTGAAATAAGTGAGAAATTATTTTTGGTTTTAACAGCCATTAAACCCTTTATTAAATAAAAACTGATACGACCACCCAAAAATCCTATCTAGTCTCATTTTCATCTCTTCTATCCTGTGCCTGGAAGAATAGAAAAATGGAATCTTCTTTCTTTTTTTATAATATTTTTAATATATATTTATTGTCCATAATGAATTACATTATTTAGTGGGCAAACAATGAATTGTTATCCCCAATTCCCTAATGCCCCCCTCCCCATCCCCAATCAGCTGGATATCCTCCTCCGTGGGTCCTCTGGTTCAGTCCTTGTGGCAGGGGACCATGGACAGCCTAGTACTCAGCCTGGTCCTCCTGGCCCAAGTGTGTTGTTACTGAGGGGTGCCATGCCTCTGGATAGTCTCCCCCACCATGGCTCTCACAATCTTTCTGCCCCCTCTTCCGCTCAGTTCCCTGAGTCATGGTGGATGAGTATTAAGGCTTCTCTAATGTGAGCTTAGGGGGCTTTGTATCGAAAATCATTGGTTTCTGTCACCCTGGCTTATCCTGTGTTGATTGAATGGCTGTGGCTGTGGGTCCCTTTTTCGTCTCGTCATTCTCTGCGGGATTCCATATGGATCCTCCACAGTATGGCTGTGGTGGCTCATCTCTGGCCAGGATCTCAGCTATCTGCCTACGGTTGGATGGTAGAATTAGATGGGCCACAGCTCTCTTGCTGCATCCTGAAAAATAAAAACACATTCTCCATCAGAGAGTGAGATCAGTATAGGTTAACAAATATACACAATTCTGGATTGCCAAGATTCTATTTTTAGTTGCCTCCCCAGTGCCTACCGTCCTGAATCCCCAGTTCCAGTCAAGGGCTCCCCCTCCCTAAGTGGAATATTTGGCCAAATTTAAAAGCTGTTGATTGTCTCCCCCAGGCCAAGGTTTCTCCATTGCACTAGTGCTCCTTTCTTGGTTCTCTGTTATCTCCCAGTAGGAGGTATGGAGAGCCTATGCATGGCCGCAGACTGTGTTTCATGCCAGTGGTATCTGTTTACTCCAGTGGCGTTGATCACCTTCATCTGACAGCTTGTGCAGTGCCTTCCAGAACTGTACTAACTGGAATCTGGGGGTTGGTTACCATTCTGGACCTTCAAGGGTCTCTCGATGCTGATCAATGGCATTCTGTGGTTTCCTCAGCAATAGGGTTTTGCCTCAGGCCTGGGGATGGCATTCAAGGGATTTGACAGAATTCTGCCTTGTTTTTGGAACATCGGGGATCACTTTGGAAAACAGCTCAGTGAGGGAAGGGACTGGTGACTGGGACCAGGGATTGTCAGACTAATCAATTATCCACAGGCTTAGACTCTCTCCCCTACTACTCATGGCTCCTCTTGCCAGTCGACGCCCACTACTTGCTCAATAGGTTACAGTATGCTCGTGAGGTTTTTATGTTTTTGAACCTAATTTGGTTTAGCCTCATGCTTAAGCCATTCACCTCCCCCAATCCCTTACCCCTCATTCATAACCTCTCACTTCTTTCTACTAGTCTGCGTAGAGTCTACAGTTATCCTGGTTAAGGACTGCATATGAGGGAGAATATTCAGCATTCGATTCTCTGTTCTTTTGAGTGTTCACTTAATAAGATCTGCTCAAAGTCAGACCATTTTTTCCTAAATTTCGATATGTCATTTTTCCTTTCAGCTGAGTAAAATTCAATCGTGTAAATATACAGCAGTTTCTCTGTCCATTCCTCAGTGAATGGGCATTTGGGTTGATTCCAATTCTTGGCTATTATGAATTGAGCTGCTATAAATATAGTTGTACAAAAGTTTCTGCATCGATATGTGACATCTTGTGATTAGATGCCTAGTAGAGGGATAGCTGGGTCCATTCGTAGTTCTATGTCCATTCTGTCTAGGCGTCTCCATACTGCTTTCCATAACAGTTGAACAAGTTTGCAATCCCACCAGCAGTGAATGAGGGTTCCTTTTTCCCTGCATCCTCGCCAGCAACGATTGTTGTTGGTTTTCTTTATGATTGCCATTCTGACAGGGGTAAGATGGTATCTCATTGTGGTTTTGATTTGCATTTCCCCAATGCTTAAGGATGCAAAGCACTTTCTTAGATGGGACAAGGCCATTTGTGTTTCCTCCTCTAAGAATTCCCTGTTGAGAACGGTGCCCCATTTTGTGAGGGGGCTGTTTGAGATTTTATTATGTATTTTTTTGAGTTCTCTGTATGATCTGGAGATTAGGCCTTTGTCTGAGTTATAGCTATTAAAAATCGTCCCCCAGTTTGATGGCGGTCTATTGGCTCTGAGTATGGTTTGTTTGTACAGAAGCTTTTGAGCCTGATCAGGTCCCATTGGTTAAGTGATTGTTGCATTTCCTGGGCTGCTGGAGTTTTGCTCAGGAAATTTTTCAGTACTCCTATTTCTTCTAGAGTTCCTCCTATTTTTCCTTCATGGGTATTCAGGGTTACAGGATTTATATTTAGGTCTTTGATCTTTTGGAGTTGTCTTTTGTGCATGGTGAAAGGAGTGGGTCTAATTTCATTTTTTTACACGTGTTTATCCAAGTCCTCCAGCACCATTTGTTGAAGATGCCATCTTTGGCCCAGCGTACATTGTTGGCCCCCTTGTCAAAGACCAAATAGCTGAAGTTACTTCCATTTAAAGCCGGGTCTTCAATTCTGTTCCATTGATCTGTCTGTCTGTTTTTATGCCAGTTCCATGCTGTTTTAGTTACTATGGCTTTGTAGTATGTTTTGAAGTCAAGCATGGTGATACCTCCTGGGTAGCATTTTTACTTAGAATAATTTTGGCTATCTGAGGTCTTTTGCCCTTCCAAATAAATTTAGAGATTATTTTTTTCTATGTCTGTGAGAAAAGATGTTGGGATTTTTATCGGCATGGCATTGAATCTGTAAATCGCTTTTGGAAGGATTGCCATATTTACTGTATTGATTCTCCCTAACCATGAGCATGTAATATCTTTCCATCTTCTCACGTCCTCCTCTATTTCCTTCTTGAGTGTTTCAATATTTTCCTTATATAAGTCTTTTACAACCTTGGTTAGTGATATTCCAAGATGTTTGATTTTCTTTGAGGCTATAGAAAATGGGACACTCTCTAATGTCTTTTTCTGTCTGCTTGTCTTCTGCATAGAGAAAAGCTAATGATTTTTGTGTGTTACTTGTGTATCCAGCCACATTTCTGAAGGCATTAATCACCTTTAAGAGGTTACTGACACTATTCTTTGGGTCTGATATATAAAGGATCATGTAATCTGCAAAGAGGGATAGTTTAATTTCTTCCTTTTCGATTCGTATCACTTTTATGCCCTTCTCCTGTCTTATCGGTTGGGCTAGAACTTCAAGCAATATGTTAAAGAGCAGTGGTGAGAGTGGACAGCCCTGTCTTGTTCCTGAATTGAGTGGGAACTCCTTGAGTCGTTCCCCATTGAGAATGATTTGTGCTTTAGGAGTTTTGTAAATTACCTTTATTAAATTGTGGTATATACCATCTATTCCTATTCTTTCCAGAGCCTTGAACATGAAGTGGTGTTGAATTTTGTCAAAGGCCTTCTCAGCATTTATTGATATTACCATGTGGTTTTTGTGGTTGAGCCGATTAATGTGGTGGATTACATTTATCGACTTGCATATGTTGAACGATCCCTGCATCTCTGGGATGAAGCCAACTTGGTCAGGGTGGATAATATTTTTGATGTAACATTGTATCTGGTTTGCTAGAATTTTGATCAGGATTTTTGCATCTAAGTTCATTAGAGATATGGGTCTGTAGTTCTCTTTTTTGCATCCTTCCCTGGTTTGGGGATTTGGGCAATGGTAGCTTCATAGAAAGTGTTTGGAAGCCTTCCCTCTTTTTCTATGCTTCGAAGAAGCTTCAAAAAGAGTGATTTCAGCTCTATGATGAAGGCTTGGTAGAATTCAGTTGAGAAACCATCTGGTCTTGGGCTTTTCCTTTTGGGAAGGTTTTTAATTACATCTTCAATCTCTGTGGAAGTGATAGGTTTGTTTAGTGATTTTATCTGCTCTGGATTAAGCTTTGGTAGTTGGTAGGTGTCCAAAATTTATCCACTTCTTCCAGGTTCTCTAATTTTGTGGAGTAGAGGTTTTGGAAGTATGAACTGATGACACTTCCAATATCTTTTGGATCTGTTGTGATCTCACCCTTGTCCTTTCTGATTTTGTTGATTTGGGCTTTTTCATTTCTTCGTTTGATAAGATTGGCCAGGGGTTTGTCGATCTTATTAACTTTTTCAAAGAACCAACTCTGATTTATCTATTTTTTAATCGTTTTCTTGATTTCCAATTCATTAATCTCAGCTCTGATTTTTATTATTTCCTTTCGTCTTTTTTGGCTTTGTTTTCAAATATTCGTAGAGCTGGTTTACTTCATGGAACACTTTCACTTCTCCATCTATTATGAGGGATAGCTTTGCTGGGTACAGTAGTCTAGGTAGAAAGCCATACTTCTTTAGGCCCTGAAATGTATTATTCCAAGCCCTTCTGGCTTTCATGGTTTCTAATAAGAAGTCTGAGATAAGTCTGATGGATTTACCCTTATAAGTTATGGTTTGCTTTTCTCTAGCAGCTTTGAGTATTTACTCTTTGCTTTCTATATTAGACATCTTGATTAAAATGTGTCTTAGAGAATTCCTCTTCATATCCTGTCTGTTTGGAGTCCTCTGGGCCCCTTGAATGTTGATTGGGCTTTCTCTTGTTAGATAGGGGATGTTTTCTTGAATAATTCCATTGAAAATATTTCCTATGCCTTTAGCCTGGGCTTCTTCTCCATCTGGGATCTCCATGATTCTAATATTGGAACTCTTTATGGTATCCCATAGATCCTTCAAATTTTGCTCACTTGATTTCTTGAATTTATTGAAACCTATGACATCCTTATTAATTCCTTCTGTCTTGTCCTCAAGGTATGAGAGTCTGTCCTCCAGATTGTCACCTCTGGGACTGATTGATTCAAGGGAGGCTTTTAACAACTCCGTTTTATTTTTGGTTTCTGCTATAATTTTGTTTATAATCGCCAATTATTTGGTGAGATCCAATTTCCAGTCTATTTTTGTTTTTCTAGGGATTCCTGAAAATCATTTTTATGTTTTCTTAAGCCCCCATCAAATTTAATCAATTGATTGTCTAGCTCCTCCTATAGTTGGTTCACCTTCAATTCACTTAATGTGTTTCTGATTTCATTCATATTTCTCTCCATTAAATTCAGTCTGGAGTCTATGCTTGTGTTGGTGAGCTTCATCTCATTCATGTCTTTTTTCATAGTTTCCATATCAGCCATTAACTGCTTCATGTTTTCATTGCAGCTGTGGTCAGGAGTCATATTAATCTCTCTCTCTCTCTTTGAGATTGTATATTTGTTGTCTCCACTTCCTTGTCACTTTCCTGTTCCATAATGGGACTAGAGGCCCTGAGTTGGGGAGATCCGTCTTTTAATTTCTGTGGGTTTTTTTCGTTGGTTTCTGCCCTTGTCAGGTAGGGGTGTGGGACTCTGGCACCCTGGGGAGTGTTATTCAGCTCACTTTGCTTCCAGTGGAATGATCACCGGTTTTGATCTTAGACTGAGATCTTTCCTGTTAGGGTGTCCTGTCCCCAGATAGGCTTAGATCTTTACCTGTCTGGATCCCTCTGTATGTGACTGTTTAGTCTTAGATCCACCACGTAGGCCCCTGTCCCCAGTTGGTATGCTGCAGTGGAAACAGCCCCAACACCCCAATCTATAGAGCCCATTGTTTTCCCACCTGACTTCAGCAAAGAAAAGAGAAAAAAAAAATTTTAAATGAGAGTTCAGTGAATGTCACCAGTCTGCAACAAGCAGATCTGCCTCTAGGTACAGCACCTCTCACCTCCCCTTGGCTGATTTTGTGATGGGTCAACCTGTTTCCACACGCAGCTCCCTTCCCTCCAAATGCCTCTGTTCTTCCCCTCCCCCACTTATTTTCAGAGCCCTTCCGATATTCTGTGCACCCCCTCGGGGCCCCTTCCCAGGCTTGATAATGTTTTGACTTGGGAACAAGCTGACCTCTGCTACCCGCCTGGACCAACCTGTCCCTTCCTGTCAGTGGTGTGTGGTCTCTGGTGCCTGCCAAAGCCCCCTGTGCCCTCCTGGCAGGGCCTATGCCCTCCCAGCACTGGCAAAGTTTCCCAGGTATGTGCTGGAGGCCTGGCCCCACGTGGCAGCTGCAGTCCAGAGTGGGCTTCCGGAACCGAGCTAGGTCTGTTTGCCCAAAGAACACGTCTGCCTGTGTATGTGGGGGAGGGGGGTCTCAGGGAGAAGTGCGCCCAAGAATCAGATGCTGGAGGCAGGGGGCCCCAGGAGGGAAAGGTGCTCAGCCAGCAAGGGCTTCAGAAGCGGCTGGGAGGAGACAATGGGCGATGGCGGGAGCTTTGGGTGGGAGAGTGCTGGTTCCCAGTTCCTCTGTGGAGCAGAGAGCCACTGGGTAACCCTGTCTGTGCTGGTGCAGGAGCTGGGGAGAGGGTGGGCTTTGGATCCCAGCTGGAAAATCAAACCATTACAGAGAGAGTCCTGGCGACACTGCTACTCATTCGCCATCTTGCTCCGCCTCCCTCGCCATATTGCTCTGCCTCCCTTTAATATTTTATTTATTCATTTTCATGCAGAGAGAGACAGAAAGAGAGAGAAATAGAGAGAAAGAGAGAGACAGCACCAGGGCCACCACCTTGTGGGTCTGGCTTATGTGGGTATTGGTGAATTGAACCCAGGGCCTTAGGCACTAGAGGCAAGTGCCTTAACCGCTGAGCCATCTCTTCATCCCCAATGGAAGCTTCTTTCTACATGGAGTGTCTCTTCAATAAGCTTTATTGCTATTATGAAAGAATGACTTCCTTCAAGCAACCCAAGTGCATTGCCCAATATGGTAGCCACTAGACACATGTGTCTATTTCAGATCAGCCTGGGCTTCATTATACCCTGTCTTAAAGATAAAAGAAGAGAGAGGAGAAAGGATGATTCCCCCTCTTTAATTATACAGAATACAGATCCTGGTCTTGTATTTATCATCCTGTACTTCCTCTGTTATTTCCCTACCCAAGCTCACCTTTAAAATAATATAAAAATCATCTATATCTGTGGTTCTCTCCAAGTTGAGCTAGAGATCACTTCACTGAGGGTTGTGAAGACCCTTTCAGGAGATCTGTGAGGTCAAAATTATTTTGTAGTATATAACACACAAAACTAAAGCTCTCTGAGATCCTTACTTTAAGATGTAAAGGAGCAGCAAGATGAAAATTTTTAGTACCACTGTGCTATTGCTAACTTTAATGATACCATTGATTATCTTTGTTTTTATTCTTGTCCCTGATACTTACCCATAGCTAGCCACAACAGCCTTCTCTCTATAATGACATAAATGTAACTGCTACTTTGTGTCTGGAAGACTGCATTACAAAACGCTGTCCATCTTTGACTTTTATATTCTTTCTGCCACCTCTTCCACAATGGTTCCTGAACTTTGGAAGTTGTTATAGAGATGTCTAATTTAGTGCCGAGCATTCATCTGTCACTTATTCTCAGTTCTTTGATGATTTTTGAGTGTCCCAAGTAGTCACTGCCATCTGAAAAGAGAGGCTTTTTCAAATCAAAAGTGAGAGCGGCATTAATATATGGGCATAGACATACAAACAACAGTAAGCTTTCCCCTAAGACTTATGACCTTCCCAGCCATAGGCTTTTGACTAAGTTTTCCATATCAGTTATGAATCACCTGCCAGGGAACAAGCCTCCAATCCAATCAGAAAGCAGTTGGTTATCTTCATAAAGGACATGGCCCTATTGCACTAGCTTTCCTGGATAGCCAGTTGTGTAGCTTGCACAGTACATTGCTGTTAAGACTATTGATGACAGGGCTAGAGTGGTTAAAGGCACTTGCTTGCAAAGACTGCTGAAGACTTTCCTCCTCTAACATAGCATAGCTAGTCATCAACGAGGAAGCTTTCAGCATAGTTCTAGCCTGATTTCTCAGTATCCTGCAACTGAAGTGTGTGGTGTTTTTAGTGATTGGGTCTTACCAGAAGGACATTTACCACAATAGTAGTAGTTAGAGTATGTGCTAGTCAGAATTTTACAAGTGTCCCCCAAACCTAATTCACATGATGTCATGCAAAGATGGCCCAGGTGACACCCAACCATGCTGTAGAATACATTCAGGAAAGAACCTTGAGCCTAATGACCCTGAATTTTTTTTACAATGTGTAGAATACACACAAACTGGTTCAGACACACACACACA